>JACXGM010007435.1:0-31300 GCA_016801145.1 Umbra pygmaea
TGTGTGCCAGTATACAAGTGTGCTGTGCTTGAGGAGAAAAAGAGTGAGACATGACTTGAAAATTAAGTGCTTAATTTGTAAATTCGAAGTTCCCCGGAACACATAGGCCCACGAGATGGAGAAGGATCCGGCAAGTAGGGTTGGGAGGTATATCGGAATAAACTATATACCGGTATTCATGTATGTAGCGGTATGCTATTTTCGTTACCGGTATTTTTTTATGTCATTCCGCCAGCTGCAACAACTGAGAATAATCTTATTTTGGAATAAACTGTGCCCCTAAAATCTTAATGCCCACTGCGGGACACACACAAACACACGTGAGAAACAAACACCTGGAAGTTAGATAAACGGTGGAAACAAACAATGGAGGGTGTAGGTAGAATTATCTGCGCAGCAGCAAGCGAAAAATGTGTTGTTAAAAAGGGTGCAACGTCGATAGTGTGGATATGGTTTGGTTTAAGATCCCGTTTACACGTACAAGGACGGTTATTATTATTATATACAGAGACATTTCCCTTCGTTTGTGCCCTTCGTTTACACGCAAACAGAGAATTCGCCATTGAAAACGATTCTTTATAAAAACTGTGGCTAAAGTGGAGATTTTTGAAAACTCCGTTGGCATGTAAACGAAGGAAAACAGAGGTTTAGGCAGCCGACGTCACAGTATGCGCCTGAACATGCACCTGCGCCAAAAGTGCGACCTATGTTTACATTTTCATTTGGCTATTTTTGGGAATCTGATTGGCTACTGTGGGCTTCAGCCTTTCGTTATACTGCCACCTACACCTTTGGCATGCTCTTGACGGCATATACACGCTTGGTTCTATTAGCGCCTGCACTAAGCCACTCGACCGATGTTATAACAAGGGAAAAAAGCTTATGGGGCTTGTTTGGCTCGAGTTCAAAGGCAATCTTTCCATGCCCAGAACCTGTGAAACCAATCTGATTGTCAGAACTATACCAGTAGTTAATCTAGTTAAATGACAGTGGGACTTTTTTGTAATTCATAAACCTAAGCAAGTACTGTGGTGGTGCTATGACATGCCACGGTTCAGTACTAAAGCCATAGACAGTGGATAGGCTTGTTTTTTTGTGGTTGCAAAGTTATTTATTAGTATTACTGCATTTAATAAAGATTTAAACAATAGCACTACTTTTACTTACTCAGTCTTGTTTATTGGTGTTCCAACAAAAATCATAATGAACGAACAAATTAATTTCTTTCAACCCTTTACTTAAAAAATTAAATAACTTTAAATACCGTGATACTGTCAAACATTTGAAAAATATCGGGGTATTAAATTTAAGCCATACCTCCCAGCCCTACCGGCAAGTTCAGAGGTAACGGAATGAAAAAAATAGGAAAACAACGCAGCAGCTCAGTACACCCTTTCCCATTACAGCCTACTGTGCCAGTCCGCATCCATCACGGTAAAGATGGTGTAACCATCTACAAACTCCCCACTGGGTAGCGCACCATAGGAGTCTATACTGTAAGAAAAAAATATCTAGTACTCATTTGGGACAAAGCTCAAACGAATACATTTTTGTTTGTTGTTTTTTTACTTGAATTTATGCATTTCCTTGTGGATTCTAAATACATTAAAATATTTTTTGTGCCATCATTATATAAAAATATTAATGGGTATCATGATTTTAATAATTTTATTTCTTACTTTCCCATTTCAACAGGAAATGCGTCAATCAAAGTTCCTTCTTTGATAACTGTTGTGAATTTTAGGTGTTGCTTTTGTGTGTAACAAATCACTACATTGTGTAGGTAAAGGTTATATTATATGAATAGCTTTTTTCATATTTAAGTAGCCTTCTAACCAGTGAAACGCTACATTCCTATTCGCTGCCTTAAAATCATCACCAGCTCTCTTCCCGGGAATTAAGATAGACCCTTTTCAACAAAAAACCATGGGAACACAACACTGTATATACCCAGTACTGAAACATCCTGTTAGCCAAGCAGAGACCTTCGCTTTAGCTCTGGATGTTTTTGATATGGCCCTAAGTATTTTGAGGCTGACTTGCAAGGCTAGCATGTTGTCAATGAAATCAAATGCTTTGTTTTTAACTGAGAGCTTCATTCATTAAATTTGGACAGGATCGTTATGAAACTCATCAGTAGTATGATAATTATGTCTGCACAGAAAAAAATGTTTTACCTTGTTTTACTATTGTTGTTCTCCAACAACATTTCCTTGTTTGAATTAGAAGAAGTTAATCAGAATGGTTTGTGTCAAGTTCAGTAGCCTACTCACTACGCTGACACCGGCGAAACAAGACAACACAGACCTGGAAAAAGTGTTGCAGCCACTGTTGCCAGGTTCTTTGGAATTTCAGGACTCAAATCAATTGAAAATGCCTATAAACAAGTTCAATTTCTTTATGAACATCCAGTTTACATATTTTCCCAGTACTTGTTTCTATAATTAAATGCATATTTAACTGAATTCCTTTATCCTTATTCTCTCAATTTCTTAACTTTTATTTCTTCATTAGAGACAATAAATATATTTTTTCATATTGAAATAATGATCCCACAGGAAGTTCACTGGCAACACTGGTTTCAGCTCGTAGGAAGATTCTGCGCTTTAACTGTACATGACAGCTTTATATCAGTACGCAACATATTAGTGAGGAAGAATAGGTAACTTGATTGAACTCTTATCCATGTTATTACAATGTTTACGGTATCAATGGCAAACAGTGATGGAAGTAGACACATCATGCCTGAGAGCCAGCGGATCAGGACAAAATAGGTCCCAAAACAAATCATACAAATTCTGAGAGGTCCCGGATCCTGTTCCGGCAGGATCCCCATCAAATTAAGCACTGGTAGGGCCCTAGCTTATAAAAGAATGACAGACAACCAGACAGGTGCTTGAATTGGCTATCTTCTAGCATTCTATGCTGTGCACAAGTTAAATCTCTTATAATGAATGTTTGTAGATTAACATCTCAAGCTACCTTGCATACCATATGCCTTTGCTTAATGTTAAAGTAGCCTAGCTTATAAATTTGTTACCCTGTAATGGCATAATCTGAGGAAGGAGTCAAATGCAGGTTTAAAGTCTGACTATTTATTACTACTGGAATGGACCTAAGCAATGTGAAATAGAAATGCTGTCTTTCGTACAAGTACAGCCTGGCAACAGAACACATCTGAATGCAAACAGATAAAATCTCTTCCGCAGAGCTCGGGGGTATATCCACTAATGCCTCACAAGTAAAACAAAAGAAGGGAGAAGTGAAATACACAATGATGTCATAATAAGGAACAGGTGTGGAGGGAGGGGAATGTGACATCAGAAGGCTGGTGACGTTGACTGCCAGAGCTGTGACCAACCATCAGTGGGATCCATACCAAACATCCATCAGGAAAGCTACAGTTTCAGGCCCCCTATGAGTGCCCTTTTTAACTACATATTATAAAATGCCTGCCGAACACCAGTTCTCAAGAGAGAGGGGTTAATGTGTGTTATACAGATACCTAGCATATTAGCCATTGTCAAATGCACAGTTGTGTGAGGTAGAAGAACACATGGAATCAAACACCAGCAACATTTTATATAGACTTACATGGCTACGAATAGATACTGCTAGTTATTGTGGTAATTTGAGTGATGAAGTTTAGGGTTGTGACTCGAAAAGGTGCCTGCATTTAATTAAAAATTCAACTCACAAGGCCAGCTCGTCAAAAATTCCAGACGGCAACATGATATAGTAATTTTGGCCAGTCAGCTACAGAAACTACCTACACATACTGGGTGAGAGGGTGTTGTGTTGCTTTCTAATGATACCGTCTCTGCTAGAGATTCATGATTTTTAAAGTTGTAGATAGGAAAGATACATTGTTCACCATTTATGCTTTCTTTCTCACATTTTGGCTGAAGTGACAAATCAAAACATTCTGCCTACTGTTATTTAAAGCATAGGTTTGAGGTTATCCTGCCTACTGTTATTTAAAGTATAGGTTTGAGGTTATCCTGCCTACTGTTATTTAAAGTATAGGTTTGAGGTTATCCTGCCTACTGTTATTTAAAGCATAAGTTTGAGGTTATCCTGCCTACTGTTATTTAAAGTATAGGTTTGAGGTTATCCTGCCTACTGTTATTTAAAGCATAGGTTTGAGGTTATCCTGCCTACTGTTATTTAAAGCATAGGTTTGAGGTTATCCTGTCTACTGTATAATTATTTCATTATTGCTTTTTCAGGTGCTGCCGGAGTCTTGGTAGGACACCCTTTTGACACTGTTAAGGTAAGTTTTGTTTTTCTTCTTTCAGGGGTTTGCTTTCCTTGTATGCAAATACACCTAGCCAGTCAGTAGTTCAATAGATTTGTTGTCTCAGACATAGGGTTGTTCCGTTACCAAAATTTAGATTTCTTACTGATAATTGCTTTGGTAATTCTATATTGATACCTCAACAAATCAATGATAACCAAACATTTCTCAAATATGATCTTGTATATGGTTGTTATGGTTATATTTTACTTTTATATTCTATAGGCCTAATTGCATACAATCTCTGTAATCTAAACACGTGGATTTCTCCCAGGCGTTAATGTCCTGTATATTTGGCTTTCATTTCATTTCTTCTAATTTTGAATTCGAATTTCATTTCAAATTGAAATAATCAAATGACATCTGAATAACACTAAACATGCTATTGTTATAGTTGAAACCTCTGGAGAAAACATACGGACATACAGTGCATCCACAAAGTATTCACAGAGCTTCACTTTTTCCACATTTTGTTATGTTACACCCTTATTCCAAAATGGATTCAATTCATTATGTCCCTCAAAATACTACAAAGAATACTGCATAATAACAATGTGAAAGAAGTGTGAAATCTTAGCAAATTTATTAAAAATTAAATAGGCATATGTACATAAGTATTCACAGCCTCTGCTCAATACTTTGTTGAAGCACCTTTGGCAGCAATTACAGCCTGAAGTGCTTTTGAGTATGAAGCGACAAGCTTGGCACACCTATTTTTGGGCAGTTTCTCCAGTTCTTCTTTGCAAGACCTCTTAAGCTACATTAGGTTGGATAGGGAGCATCGGTGCACAGCCATTTTCAGATCTTTCCAGAGATGTTCAAGTCTGGGCTCTGACTGGGCCACTCAAGGACATTCAGTGTTGTCTGGTTGTGGGCATGCTTGTTGGCTATGTGCTCAGAGGCGTTGTCCTGTTGGAAGATGAACCTTCGGCTCAGTCTAAGGTCCAGAGCGCTCTGCATCGGGTTTTCAATAAGGATGTCTCTGTACATTGCTTCAGTTGTGAACAGGATATCTGGGTGATTCAAACAGATTTGTTTTCAGGAGAGTTGGTTGTTTCCAAAGATGTCCAGAAAGTCAAGGGTTTTCCCAGGGCACCACACAATTACTAGATGTTACAAGTGTGACGTCATAATTTGTTTAGTTTTTCGGTTTATGGCCTTGGTTTCCTTTTCGGTTTTTGGTTTCGGCCAAGAATTTTCATTTCGGTGCGTCGCTAGCTTAAAGTGATGGTTCGGACTTATTTAACCCTAGCGTCCTTTGCACCTTGACCTCGGGCCAAACAACTCCTATAAGCTTTTTTCCCTTGTAATTACATTGGTAGAGTTAGCGATATCAGCTGAATGACTTAGTGCAGGTGCTAATGGAACTAAGGGTGTATCTCATAAATAACCCCACTAATAATGCCAGGAATGGTACCAAACGTCTAAAGATGTACAAATAGGTTCTGTACTTACTTGAAAAGTATGTAAGTACACCAATAGTATATTTAAATAACAGTTGCCTGATGACTGCTACTCTCGGCTGCTATACCGCGATCCCGAGAGATCACGCTTAGAGCACAACATGTATTGCTTAGCAGTATGTCAACCACCAGGCTCATATGTCAACCACCCACATATATATTGCGTAAGATTACAGTTACTGCAATAAATCATCAAGTGATGTAGCTGACACACATGCAGAGCGACGGTAGTGATGGCACAAATCATTTAGAAAATGTAGAAATAGTTAGAAAATCTACTGTATCCCTTTTTAGAAATTATTTTAACCCAGCAAAATGTGCAACGAGTGTAAAAGGGTTATTGAGAAATTAGACAAGACCAATTAGGAGGGGAGACAAATGGGGAGAAAAAAGGAATAGAACAATTATAAATGTGAACATTTTTTGATAACTAAAATCAATCAAATTTTAGAGGCAAAATAGTAATGCTTACACTATATTTTGAGCAAGTTGTTACATCTTCAGGGAAACTTCATGCACACAAATTGTTTCAAATATTAAAAGATTTAAATTTTATAAAAAACAGGGAAACAAGTAAAATCTGGGGACTTTATTTAATTATAATCTGACTACTAATTTCAAATTCAACTAAATTTGGGAGCAGATTTATATTGCTGTAACTGTAATATTATGCAATATATGGGTGGTTGACATATGAAAAAAAAGTTTTTTATAGACTTTTTTATAGGCATGAAAATTATTGAGTTGTGTTGTACCAATTCTTAGCTTTCCAAAAACATATGTGGTCTTTTAGATTCTGAATTGATAAATTTGTTGTATTAGTGCCGAAAATTGTCATATGGTGTGACATGAGAGATTTATTGTGTAAAATATTTAAATGGGGTGTACTTTTTATATATAGCTCACTTTATCATAATTATTTATCATTACTATCTTGAGATATGGCATTTCCGAGTGCAAATGTATTACATTTTTTATTATTTTTGCAAAGTAAGGCATGTGTCCTCAATCTGTCAATATATTTTATATTAATTCTGACAAACCCTGTTATAAATCTAACAAAGCGCTTGTGACTGTTGCTGAAACTATTCTCCATGTTGTTAAATTTAGATTTTTATGATTTTTTTGATTTATCTCTAACCAAGCTTTTTTAGTGTCACAATTATGAAGGTCACACCAAAATATATACTGTCACACCATAGGATGAACCACAATTTGTCATGCAAAAACATGTATTATATGCATTTAACATAAAAAACAGTACAAAATTCACACAAGTATGCAACATTCTCTTTGTATCTGTTAACAGAGAAACACTGGCCCTCATTTATCAAACATGCATACGACCTATAACAGGCGTAGGAAAGGCGTACGCCGATTCCTACGCAAAGCAAGGCATTTACCAATTTGAACGTCAGCATAGGCTGCGATAAAATCTCACTTCTGGTGGTCTGACCTTGTGTATGCATGTTCTCCAAAATGACTAGTGGTGTTCATGGTATAACCACCCAATTCAGTGAATTGTTGTTCCAACTATCATTGATGAATGTGTGTGCATCGCAACTTCCCCACATTGTAAGTTACATTTCAGATTTACAAATTAATTGTGTACAGCAGATTGCTATTAAATGGTTTATTTTTTCCCTTTCACTTTGAGATGGCCGAGGAAATGAGGGCTTAATTAGGCGTAAAACCATTTCAGTCAAAAAATATATATATTAGGTTAAACGATTTGTAATGTGATTGGTGAAATGTTTATTCAGTTGCCTATTTAAACAAGCGCTTTGGCAGATCTGGCTCAGTTAGAAGACCTTAATGCTCTCTACATTGGGGTTTTTGGCCACCAGGACTTTTCAGCTGGGTATGGGACAGGTCTGGTATATCACAGCCAACTTCCTCTCTCCTTGCAGGATCTGTGTTTAGTCTCTCCCTGTATTTTCCTGTTCTTTCTGTACTTTTCATTTTTTACTATTTACTTCAAATTGACAAAACAAAAAAGGAAGCACATGAGTGAGTTAGTATGACAAATGGAGTAGTTAAGTATGGATGCCCCTGAGTGGTTAGGGTTGGCAATACATATTTTTTCATGTGATGATTGACCAAAAAAAAGTGTTAAAAAAGGACACAAAATACATTAAACTTAATTTGTTTGGCACAAACCCTCAAACGACTGTTCCCGCAAAGTTCTTAATCTGCCAAGAACCATGGAAAAATAACTTTTTTGTAAATTTTTTTTACCCCAGTTTTAGTATAACATTAGGTCAGATTGTGAAATGCCTGGTAACATTGGTTATATCTTTATCCAATACTTAGTTGTTTTTATTCACATAGTGGGTTCTCCCAACTTTCTGTTTCTGCAGTGATGATAAACCATTCTACCTATAGTGAGTTATTTTCTATTTTACCTACAGATTATTGCATGGATTTGTGCTTTCAATATATGCAATCAGAATCTAAATGACACTTTCAAAACAACGATCTGCCCTGACTGGGTGGAAAATTAGTGAAATTCTATTACCAGTGTGTAACCCGCACAAGGTTACTGTAGTGCTACCCTTTACTCCGCCCGAGAGTGGCGCGTGCACCCAGAGAATTTTCGATAACAACGGAAAAAACGCCTTTCCTTTGGTGAAGATGTTGGGAGAAATCAACAAGAACTGGGTGAAAGCAGTGACAGAAATAAATGAGCCGCATGACTAGGAAAGCTTCTCAAGATATCTCCGATTGGTTTTATAGAGAGGAATAGTTCATCTGAATCTGACCCAGGCGGTCAGTGGCGAGCCAACCGCAGAAGTGAACGGACCAAGAGCCTGGTGTGGCCAGCCGAGGCATCTTTGGGACAATCATCCTGTGCCTACATTTCATACAGATAAGAACACACGTAAACCTACCCGGGTAGTGGCAAGAACATACATACTCCAAGAAACACACACACACACAACTTTCATGGACCCCTTTTTTTGTTTGAGGTTGTTTATTGTAATTTTATTGTGCGTCTGTGCATTCAGGAAGCCGGCTTAGATAGGCAGGGATAGATAGGCAGGGAAATAACAGTCTTTAATTTTGTACAATACATTTTTCAAACTTACCTGTTTTGTGTTGTTTGTCCTCTGCTGACATTATATTACTTCAGGCTCCGTAGTCTTACCTGGAGTTTCTGATATTGGCCCAGCTTTAAGTCATAGCTAATTAAATTAGTTATATTAGTATTCAGTTACATTTACCTGAGAGAAGGGTTACAAGTGCAGTGTTATTCCTCTTCAACATTTTAATGTTGAAATTATGAGGAATCTGCCATGGGTGAATGTACTTTCAGTACCAACTGTAGGTGTAATTTACACATGCACCGATACCACTTCTTCATTCCCGATACCGATCCGAGTACTAAACACCAGCCAATTAGATTTTTTTTAAGAACTCGCTAGCTCCTATGTTGATTCAATACATTCATTATAATACATTATCAATACAATGAATACATTATTAAAACAATTACAAGAAAACATGAGCTTGAATGCTTATCTGGTATATCTGTATACAGCATACAATATGTCTATAGACTGCAGCTCAGGCTGGATTTCGCACAGACTATTATACAATTGTGCTGAATAGTTTGCACACCCCTGGAGAATTGGTAATTAATATACAATTTTTAAAGAAAACACGAGTGAGCAGGCAAAACTATGTTTCTACAGGTCCTTCTCAAGAAATTAGCATATTGTGATAAAGTTCATTATTTTCCATAATGTAATGATAAAAATTAAACTTTCATATATTTTAGATTCATTGCACAACAACTGAAATATTTCAGGTCATTTATTGTTTTAATACTGATGATTTTGGCATACAGCTCATTAAAACCCAAAATTCCTATCTGACCAATAAAAGACCAATAAAAGAAGTGTTTGTAATACAAAAAATAGTCAACCTTCAAATAATTATGTTCAGTTATGCACTCAATACTTGGTCGGGAATCCTTTTGCAGAAATGACTGCTTCAATGCGGCGTGGCATGGAAAAAATTAGACATGTATTTCTGGGTCCACTGGAAATCTCTGGAGGATCCTACACCTTGAGGTTTGCGGGACTCCAGAGGCACCAGCAGTTTCAAATACTTATTGCTGCTTTGTAATGGCATTTTACTAGTTACTCTCTTAATCCAATGAATTTGTTTGGTAGTAACATTCCTCTTTATGCCTTTATCTGCCCAAACCTGTCTGTGCTTTGAATCAGCCATAAATCTCTTCACAGTACGATGATCATGCTTAAGTTCATGAAATATCTAATGTTTTCATACCTTGTCCAAGGCATTGCACTATTTGACGCTTTTCCGTAGCAGAGAGATCCTTTTTCTTTCCCATATTGCTTGAAACCTGTGGCGTGCTTAATAATGTGGATCATCCTTCTTAAGTAGTTTTCCTTTAATTGGGCTCACCTGGCAAACTAATTATCACAGGGGTCTGAGATTGATTTCAGTGACCCAAAGAGCCCGGAGACACACTACCATCCATGAAAAGAAATATTTAATGTTTATGACATTTAATTCCAATTTGCATAATAATTTGGAATGCAGTGTAAAATAACGGTAAACTTTCATTTTGAACGCTCCATCACTACAATGACTCATGTTTATTGCACCATAGGACATGGTATTGGATAATTACATAGACTCCATATGCCAATACACAATCCCATATTTTTGGCCAGTATCATACACATTTCTGATCCCAGTATTGGGTCAGTGCATCCCTAGTATAATGTTTGTGGAAGATGTCCTTGTTGTAACAGGGACTTTCTTCATTTTACAGAAAAGGTTACTGTGTTAGTAGGTACTGCTTCAGCACAGTACACTTTAGTATGTACAACCATATCAAACCATCCAGCAGTGTTTTTGCCTGACTTTAACTTTCTTGATTGTGTTAAATCACAAGATCAATGATAGGACCTTTTCACTATCAACAGGTAGCCTTATTTACTCTTTGATTTAAAAGGGTATTTTTCATTTGTGCATACTCTATATTTGTATGTAATTGTTTCATACTCTGTTTTACCTCCCTTAACTTCATTCGTTGTGATATTGTTTTCGGAATGTTTTTGAGTGATTATTGCCTGCTAAGGCTCTTTTGGACCTTTGACCTCTGGTGTGTTTTTATTACAGGTGAGACTCCAAGTCCAGAATGTGGACAAGCCACTATACCGCGGGACATACCACTGTTTCCAGTCCATCGTACGGCAGGAGTCAGTAAGTCCCACATACAACTTTAATGGAAGATGGTTCTACAATTTCCTTTTAAACTAATGCTTATTCCATGTCATGTTTTGGTATATTATAACTAGCGGGATACTAGGAATCAGCTTTGATGAGATAGGGATGTGTCATTATTGGTGAACTCTTGTATTCAGGTCAGAGGACTGTTTAAACAAAAAGGAACAGGTGATTTCTATAGGAACCTATCATTCTATCAACTCTAGGCTTTGGGACCTCTACCCTGCTTGTTTTCACTCTTTATTTGTACTTATTAAAGATGCCTTCCATGATATTAGGCAAAAAACTTTGGCTGATCTGCTTTCTTAAATAATTTGAATACACAGTAGGCTCTGTTGGGCTAAAACCTGTCCCCACTCAGGACTTTGTTTCTTTCTCTGAGGTGTCTAGGTTTGTATTTCCTCTCTGGTTCTACTATGTCTAGAGGTTGGGCCCGCCCTGCAACAAACAGCTCTGGTTTGATTGACAGTTCTGGGAACTATACAGGTGCATCTAAAAAAGTAATATTTTGGAAAAGTTACTTTTTTGTGTAATTTAATTAAAAAAGGGAAACCATATATTCTACATTCATTACACATAATATTATATTACAAGCTGATTTGTTTCAATATTGATGATTATGGCTTACAGCTCATGGAAATCAAATATCAAGCATCTTAAAATGTTACAATGAAGAATTTATAATACAGAAATGTGGACTTGAGAAGGGTTTCGTGAGCCTTTATTGTCTGTCTGGTTCTGTAAACACAAGCCCAATCATGGGGAAGACTGCTGACTTGACAGTTGAGCCGAAGACACTCATTGACAGTGACAGTTCCATATCTTTTGAATTTTTCATAATTGCCCTGACAGTTCTCATTGGTATATTCAATCATATGTGGATCTTCTTGTAGCCATTAGCAGATTCATGAAGGTCTACGAACATCTGTCTGTTTTGAACTGCCAGTTTGTTTTTTCAAGGTGTTGGATGACAAAGGGATATTGCATGCGTGTTACCTAATTTTTCTACCCTAGTGGGACATGAAGTGATGTAATGGCTCAATGTAGTTCTTTAATACTTAAATGAGTGGAATATAATTCCTGGTTTAATTTTGTAAGATTTTATTTACAATAAGCATTAAGGGTGCCATTGATTTGGAAACCTTGATTTGGAGGACAGTGATTTTTTTAATCAATGAATGATTTTGGTTGGTTCCATGACACATTAATGAAGTACAGTATTTCTCACATGCTGGTATTTTTGAGTGTTTCTCTATAATTGCATTGTTTATAATTTTTACAGTATTGTGTGTGCATTGCCAGTCTGGGGGGCCAGTAATTTTGCCTCAACTTCTATTCTGAAATTGTTGGATGCATTTCATCATTCAGCATTGCGTTTTATCACAGGTGCACCTTTTCACACTCATTGTTTATGATCTCTTACAGTTCACTGGGACTTTCTGATCTCAAGAAAGGTCAGACATTGGTTAGTGTTTGTATATATGGCTAACTTACTGACTACTGAACCATGAACATTACCTGGAGAAATAGAAGTTCCCAAACACGCTCTCAAGACTGGATTGTGCTCCAAACACAGCAGGCTTACTCAGAACTGGGTTTAACTGCTTTTTAATACTTTGCCCCACAGTCATGGAATGCTATTTAGCCTGAGCTCAAGCTTAGCCAATTGGTGTCTTGCGGAAAGTTAAAATGACCTTGTTATTGTTATTTATTATTTGTAATTTATTAAGTATTTTATATTTCAATTTTTATTAGTTTTTCTAGTTGCAATATAGTGCTCAGCTGTAAAGAGTTGATATTCTCTAGAATTATAGGTAAATCAAAAAACAGTACCCACGGAACAATACTGTGTGTTGATCAAGGTACAGTTAAATTAATTATAGTAACTATATACAGTAGCCAAAGTGTCTGTAGGCCTATCCATAGGGTTAGCCCAATACTGTTTAAATATTGTATGTGTATTAGGGCTGAACCATGTTGTGTTTTAGCATCGACATCGCGATGTGCGCATGTGCGATAGTCACATCGCCAGAACATGCGATGTGAAGACGGGTTGCACCCAATGACCATATAGGTAGCACCACGGTTTACACAAGTTTGTTGTATGGTTTGTTGCTGGGATGACAGGCACGCTCTGCATGCCTGCACAGTGATTGGTTCACTGTGATTGGGTGTTGTGCCGCTGCTCACAGCCAACATTCTCTGTCACTGGCAGACCTGTACTAGCAAAAGATAAGCAACGAAGAGGATACGCATTACGCAGGAATTAAAGGATGGTTTCGTAACAAAAATAAGGTAAAAATCTTCGGGACTATTTCGGCTCCAAAAAATAGGATGACCAAAAACAGGTACTTTGTCAGGAGTGTTATAAAGTTGTGGCAACAAAACAAGGGAAAACCACCCATTTGTCTGATCACTTAAAACGGCCCCACAAAGCTCTTTACGACGAGTACAAAATCTAATCTCGGATGTCAATCAAAACAAAACTCTATTTGCGATGCCTTTGCCAGTGTGACACCTTACCAGAAAGGCTGTCAACGACAGAAAGAAATAACAAACGCAATAACATTTCATATCGTAAAGATATGTTGCAATTACACGTCGTCGCATTTACTTAGCCATGATTATGATGATGACCAACACTGTTTTACTATGGCACGTTGGCTAAAAAAAGTTGACTTAAAAACAAAAGATTGTGAAACAAAATGCTTATAAGTTCTATTATAAAAAATATATATTTTCAGTTATGTTTTTATAAACCAATCGGGGTTTGGTGTAAAGCTGCTGTTTTATAAAAAAAATCTGTACTGCTTTTCTGTTTACAGAGAATGAAGCTTGTTTATTAGTGAAATTATTAGTATCATGGAATGGTAATTATTGACTGTAGCCTACATTGATGGCTTGCAATATCGCAATATATATCGTTGGGAAACAAAACATTGCAATGTAATTTATTTCCAATATCGTGCAGCCCTAATGTGTATGTAAGCAGTTACACAAAATAATGACTCTGTGAGCTGTTCAAGGTACGGTGCAGAATGGAATTGTCCATAGTGACTTTGTACACCCGTCTATATTGGCCAGGAGTAGACAACCCTTCACGGTTAAATTGTCTATACCATCGAGTATGACAATCCATAGTCTCCATCGAAACAATAAGCAGAATAGTTACACAATAGTATGATGCTCTGTTGTGATCAAGCCTTTAACAGCCTGATGATCTGTGGAAGAAGTTGCTATGCAGTCTGGCTGTTTTGTGTTGCAGTGGTATCACGGTAGTATTTCTTGAAGCAGAGTGGTATAACGGCCTCTACAAGGTAGGAGGGAGTTGATGGTGTAAATACTGCCCGTTGTTGGTCTGCACACGGCTGGTGATGTTTGTGGCTAGCAGCCTTGATGGGGTTAATACATATAAAGGTCTTCTGTAGTGACTATTAGGACGGGTTCTTGCCATCGATAAACACACCTGTAGGTTCCACAGAAGGTAGCGAAGATGTGTCTCCTTCCCATTCACACACTAGTCTGTACATAAGCACTGGTCCAGTGATTTGTTTTAGACCTCTGTTTCTTGCTAAAGATGTTGGAGTTCCTACAGCTCTGTAAAGAATTAAGAGACGATTGCTAAGTTTTCCTAAATCAACCCCACTGAAAACCTCTGGAAAGTGATCAGGAGGAAGATGGATGGTCACAAGCCATCAAACAAAGCCGAGCTGCTTGACTTTTTGAACCAGGACTGATTACATCAATTTGAAAGACTGGGGAAGAGCATGCCAAAGTGCATGAAAGCCCAGTATTATTATAATAAAAGAATTATTATTCCACCACATATTGATTTCTGAATTCTTCTTAAGTTAATACATTAGTATTGTGTAGTTTAAAAATGATCACTGTATCTTTTTAGTGTTTTTGACCTTTTGTAATATTCTGCAGATTATTATATTATAGAGACCCAGATTATTTTGCAATAGTCTCTTGATTACTTCCAGAGCTGTAGGTTCAAGGATTTGCAGATTTTAGTGAGAATTGGTTTGAGCACACTAGTCCATGGATGTAAATTGTTTTTCTTCTGTCTTCGCTTCTGCTTTTCTCTTTCCTGCACCCACGTCTCCTCACCTCATCCTTCCTGTATCTTTCCACGTCTCCTCAGATGTTTGGGCTCTACAAAGGCATTGGCTCCCCCATGATGGGCCTGACCTTTATCAACGCCATCGTGTTTGGAGTGCAGGGCAACGCCATGCGCTACCTGGGCCAAGACACCCCTATGAACCAGTTTCTGGCCGGGGCTGCAGCCGGAGCCATTCAGTGTGTCATCTGCTGCCCCATGGAGCTGGCCAAGACACGCATGCAGATGCAAGGTAGGTATGACCAAAACATTGGTCTTTTACATAAGAAAGAACTGAAGGTAACTGTCATTTAACTGCTTAAAACATCCGGGAGAAAATTATGAGAAAATGGTGGACCTGTTTAAACATTTATTTCATGATTGATGTTGATAGTTCTGGTGTTATTTAATATTTGACTGAAGGTGTTACAGAATAATGTTGATTCGAACATTATTACGGCAGCATTACTTGGTTAGGCATTAGCTAACAAATAATTAGCTATCAAATCAAATATTATTTTAAATCATACACTATCTTTTCAAGCTAGACATTTTCAACCTCTGAAGCAAGTACTTGCAAAACAACTAATTCCACTTGTTGCGTGTGGCGTGTAGTTTATGTCTTTGAAGATTAGTCTAGCAAACATTTCTTGCTAAATAACAGATATATGTGATCTCAGATTGAAATGTAAGCTAATATAGCTTGCGAGCATAATATAGATGCTGCAATAACCTGGCATGCAAAGAAAGGCCCATGGCTTGAATCCCCTTGACCACCAATGTGCATGCTCTGTTTTACTGTCCTTGAGCAAGAAACTTAACCGTAATTGCTGCTGTCCCCAGTTTGTTCCTGCAATTAAGAATTGGTTCTTAGTCTCGCCTGGTTACCAGTAAAATGAAAATAAATAACGGTGCTTTTCACCCTTTTAGTTGACCAAGTAGTTCACTAATGGAACAAACTAAAAAGTTCACAAAACTTTTGTTTCGTCACACATTTAATGTTTCTCCAAGAGTCAACTTTTCCGTATTGGTGCCCATCATTCGTATTTATAATTGTAATGTGTTACAAAGGCACCGGGGAAAAGAAGTCCAAGAGGAAGCTGTACAAGAACTCCCTGGATTGCCTGGTCCGTATCTACAAGCGCGAGGGCCTGCTGGGGGTGAACCGTGGCATGGTCACTACACTAATCCGAGAGACCCCTGGGTTTGGAGTGTACTTCCTGTCATATGATGTCCTAACGCGTTCCATTGGCTGTGAGCCCAACGACCCCTTCATGATCCCTAAACTCCTATTTGCCGGAGGAATGTCGGGGATAGTCTCCTGGCTTTCTACCTATCCTGTGGATGTGATTAAATCCCGTCTCCAGGCGGACGGGGTGGGCGGGGTCTACCAGTACAGCAGCATTGCTGACTGTGTGCGGCAGAGCGTCAGGAGAGAGGGCCTCCGGGTGTTCACTCGAGGTCTGACCTCCACCCTGCTCAGGGCGTTTCCTGTCAACGCTGCCACCTTCGCCACCGTCACGCTGGTGTTGATGTACGCACGGGGGTCGGAGGAGCCTAAGGACTGTGAGCCGGCACCCCCTGAGGCAGCTCACCACACACAGCTCCAGAAGCAGTCCCAGGCCACAAGCCTGTGACCCCTGGATGCTTCCTACCAGCTGAGCTGGATAAGTGGATGGGGCGGAGGTAGAAAAATCCATAGTGGCCCAACGTTCTGTGCATTTCTGAGTATATAAATCTCTAGGCTACTGATTGAGCTGTATCTAATCTTTAAATCAGTGTAAGTCTTAATTATAATCAACATTTTATAGGGAGTGGGCGGGGGGGTCATGTTGTAGAATGTTCAACCTTTATTTCCTGCCTTATGATGTTTTTACAGTTAAACTGAAATGGAAATGTCAAAGCACTGGTACATTTGAGCAGTGATGCACAGAATGAAAATGGAATGTAGTGAGAAGGTTGTGAAGCCAAAACTTGATATGCCCCCTTCTGTATGAGAGAGAGCTTAGTACTTCTTCAGTAAACCAAGAGTTCAGTTTGCGGTTGTTGTTAGGTCGCTGTTGCTAACTGGCATGGCCGCAAGTGTACTAACTACTACTGAAATACTGGAATGATCTGTGTATGCACTTCTTTCTCTTCTACTGTAGCTCTGTCCTCTATTTGCACTGTAACTATATTCAGTACGTTGTTTACTTTGGCTGAAAGCGTAGTACTTGAATTATAGCACTTCCAATGTCTGAACTCAAACACAACCTGTTCCTGCACAGTAATGAAAGTCTAGAAAGTAAAATGTTGCATTCAAAAACAAATTAGAATGACTATTGGAGTCTGCAATAATGTATTTTATCTTGTGCATTTTGTTTTTGGAATTTATATTTGAATGAAAAATGTGTTTGGGCAAAGACCCCTGTTATTTTGTTGTCAGTGTTATCATATTTGTGTAAATAATAGTTACATTTTATTTTTGTTTTTAAGTATGTGATTGCCTGAAATGTATTGTAAATATTACAATTGTGTGTGTGTGTGTGCGTGCGTGCGTGCGTGCGCGCGCGCGTGCGTGCGTGCGTGCGTGCGTGCGTGCGTGCGTGCGTGCGTGCGTGCGTGCGTGCGTGCGTGCGTGTGTGTGTGTGTGTGAACGTTATCAGTGTTGCTGTTAAATAATCTAGATTTGTCTTTTGGCCTTTATAAATGTTTTTTAACATTTTTTTATGGCTGAAGATTTTTTTAGATTGAGGTTGGGACTCAATGTGTATATCAATTTTAAAACTGGCCTATATGTTTAAGTGATGTTTTCTGTATAGCCCCCAGTCTCACTGGCGAAAATAATCACCAACTAGTGTCTGGATAAAAATCAACACAATGTAAAATTTTAAATAATTGGCATACAACCAGATAAACTATAATTATTTGTTTTTATTGAGGACATGAGAAAAGACCTTAAGTAGGCGTATTAAATTATACTTATTATGGAATTATGCAAGATTGGGTTCTTGCCCTCACAAGTATGAAAAGTAAATACAGACACAAACTGTGAGTAGAAATCGATTTAAGGCGGAACTCTAATTGTTAATTACAACCCAACACTTCAGAATTGATTGGGGAGTTCTCGCTGACCCTGGGGCAGGGGGTACACAATTAAATGTTAAATGTATGAGGGGGTACAGGACTGGAAAAAGTTTGGGAACCATTAAGGAGATTTGCGTTTTCCCCCAAGGTATATTATCTTTCCCCATGTGTTGCCATGGCATTTCCATTGCATATTAACCCCTTTACCACATCTACAGTACGATATCAGGCTCATTCTTTAAACTGTGATTTTCCAAAACAGATGGTATGACATCATAGTGACATTCTTGGAGTTCCTCACATGTTCACTATGACATAATGGTATTCTGAAACACCCGGAACATATTCACTATTGTGTTGAATGGTTGAATGTAATAATATGATGGTTGCTAAGGAGGCTGTTTGCTGCTTGGATAAAACAGCCGTAACCATTGTAAAGCTTCTGCCCTGCAGTGCCCTTGGGGTTGTGGGGTATTTGGGAAAGCGGTATTGAAGAGTGAAGTTCAGTATGCCAGTCAGATTTGCCCATGTTAGTTGTTAACTTTTTAACCTCTTGTAGGCAACAACAAACTTGATTGTACTTCATCACGTCATTGATCTATCTCATTCTTGTTTGCACACAGAGGCTGAAGTTAACAACTTGCCGTTGCGTATTATTGTACTCTCTTTGCAGAAAGATGCAATGTACAGTTGATTATTTTATGGAGTCAAAGTGATCTAAAAGATAATTTTTAAAAGGGGTTCGGTAAGGCTAAAAATATAAAACATTTTACCTTTTTTAAGTCAGTTGTGTCCACAATGTTCGTTTTTTGCCAGAGTTTATCTGTGTATTTTTCTCCTATCCTTTGGATTTTGCTATTACACAGCTGATCTTGGAAAATCCACAGGATGGAGACATTGAAAGCTAAGACTATGTATTTCAAATTTCAGTTTATCAAGATGATTTGCAAAAAATACATATAAAAATCAATAAATGACTGACTTTTGATATATTTGCACCATATCATAATACATGCATTTAAATCTGGTGTTTATTTTCATATTGCATATGACTTGAATAAAAAAAAACAGAAAATATGTCAGGATTGATGTCTGCTGTATTGAGATCTGCACATTTCAACAGAAATGTCATGGAGCAAGATTACACTATAGTTACATAGCTAGCTAAAATACAACTTTTGACCTACTGACATTTTTCTATGTCCATTTTTCCATGCCACCGCGAAGTAGAGATTATAAACAAACCAATGCTTGCCTTGGGATCAAATAAGTGCAGGGACTGTACGAGTTGAAAGCTTGTTCCATTGAAGTAGCCTATCAAATATAAGTAATATACAGTTAGGGTTTACATGGAGGGGAGGGGGATGTCAAACCCACTGACCAGGACACCCTGCGGTCAGCAGAAGAGGTATGGGGTCGTGGGTGGAAGTAAGGACACAGAGACAGCTGAATACCATTTCACTTGGGCTTTTATTTTAGCCATGGTAAGAAACAAGGAGATGAGGAAAACTGGTGGTAACAAAACAAAGTAACAAAAGCAACCTCACACACAGCGAGAGAGAGTGAACAAACAGGGGCACAGATATACAGCACAGACTGGCATTATGGGATGGAGGATGAGTGGAATCAGCTGAACCGGATAACGAAGGGGAGGAGTCAGAGATAAGTGATGATCGGACTGATTGATGACTGAATCTGCATCACCTGTGGGGAACATATGAACTGAACGGAACAACACATAGAACAGGATAGAAACACAGCACAGAGAAACCCTAACACAGACCAGGGCACATATAACATTGTTACTGAGACTGTGTCACGTAACATGATAAATATCTAGCTAGCTACAAAACCATAAAAAGGGTTATGCTAGCTTGTTGTGATACATGATACAGCCCACGCAATTAAAAGCATGCGCAATTGTGCATCACTGAGCTAATGTTCCCTTGGCCAAACTCTGCGGCAAACAGTTGTGTTCAACACCACCTAAACAGAGGCCAAGTCAAGACCGAGACCGGAGCAAATAGAGTCTGACGTAAATTCAGATTTGTATCGCAAAGTGCTGAACATGCATGTTCGTGACAGTGAAGATAAATATACATTAAATACATATTTACATAAGGGACCAATTTACATAAATAAAATGTTTTACATTTCAGATAAAGTCAAGATACAGTCCTGCTATATTGGTCTCATGTAGAAAAGCATATAGAATGTGCCTTATTATGTATTTTGGAATACATACAAACAAATGGACTGAATGCAAGATACCTAAATACCATAAGAATAACAGATTGTAGCTCAGTAGTCTAAACAGTTGTCTAAACATGTTTAGAGGGGTCTTAATCTATACTATTCCTTTTATCCCTCACCTCAGCATCCATGCTCCTGTCCCTCACATCCATCTCATCGTCTCCTGACTAATTATTCAAATAAATCAGTCAAAGAAACACAGTGGCCATTTCCAGAGAGCAGTTCAGGACAACATATCTACAGTGTTACTGATCATGTATTGCCAGATATTTACTGTTGAAACATACTTTTCAGCTTGGTAATGATTCATAATGGCTCCAGAATGTTTATTTTTGCAAATACATTTCTATTTTTGTCATAACATTAGAGCTAGACATTGCAATTGGATAAACATGATAGGGAAAACAAAAAGTCACAATAAACGTCTGAGAAAAAACAATTCTGAATTTCTGAGAATAAAGTCTGAATAATCTTTTGAGAATTGTTTTGGACGTTATTCAGAAGTTTTATTCTCAGAAATTCTGAGATTTATTATATTTCTAAAAAATGTACCCCTATTTTTTTGTTCTTGGCCCTAATGCTTTTCCATAATATTGTCTCCATGCTTCTTAGGTTTAAGCAGGTTTTCAATCAAAGTAAAGATGATATCCACAATCTTTGGCCATTGGAGATATCAAATTTGTATTTAAATACAGAAATCACAATTTTAAACAATTATTGTGGTAAACTAAACTTACTGTATATTTGTTGGATTTCATGTCTGATGTTTTTTTTGCTATAAGATTGATCCACTCACATACAATTCCAAGCCTCCTGGCACAGGGAAATGTTTGGCTCAAATGTCGTTTTACTTTAAGTTCATGATGATGTTCACATTAACAAGGGCCCCAGGACCACTTGGTGCAAAAATATTCTCATAATTTAAACACCATATTGTACTGTAGGCATGGAAACAATTCTGCACATGCTTCTGTTTTCACCTCGAAACGGACCCCGTGGTATGAATGACCAGTAAGCTCTATTTACATGTCATGTGAAGGCTCCACCACCTGCAGTTCACCATTGGCACTTTTGAAATTGAGTGCCTATGATATACATTTATTTTACATATCTCATTTAAAAAATATTAAGTGAAATTTGCTGTAAAAAAGTGGGAAATAGCTAAGACTTAAGCAAAGTAAATGTCAATTGTTTAATTGTAATGCAGGAATTAAATTATTTTTAGGTTTAACAATCTCTGCAGTGTTTCATTCTAGTAAATGGCAGTATAAAATAATTTTTATCATGTTCAAGATCCCCAACCATGTGCTCTGAGCCATGGTTGAATCTAGTGGTTTTGCCCTGGAGAATGTTTTATACATGTAACAGGGTATAACATTTGTGGTCAGCATTTCTGGGGCACTGGTGAATAATAATAAATATAATAAAGGTCTAAATACTGTTCAGTATGGTATGAAGTGAGTCCTGCAATAAGTGATTCTGAAAAGTGTAAACTGTGTTTTTACCTTGCTTTCACATTACCAAAGACTCTGGCCAACAGGCTTTCTGTCCTTGCATAGGCAAACTTGTCCACATGGATAAAACCAGCTTCATACCCAACTAAGTTACCTTGGACTCCTACAGCAAGTTTATATAGTTAATAGGGGTTAAGATAGACCATGTGATTATGTCAATTCATTTTTATTACCTGATTTCAAATGTTCACACATTTAAACCCTTAATGCAGACTGTCGCTAACTTGCATCAAACCCCTTCCATTCTGACTGCAGGTGAGATAGCGTGTGTATTTCCCCAATGCCGGTTTGTTTACATTCGATACATACCTAGGAACATTTTTGCAGTGGTATCTCGTAGGACCGGTCGGAGTGTCAAAAAGTTCTAACAACTTTGTGACGTGAATAAAATCAACATATCTTAGATGGGAAAATGTGTTTTATTAATTTTACCATTTTGTATACATTTTTACCATAATGCCTGTTCTTGCTTATTTGCATCATACCTACATTTATATCTATTCTATATGCTATACACAAATTAACAATCTCAAATTATTTAGCATCAGCTTGGAGCCAGAAACACACAGCAACACATAATTGTAAATAAATTCAGGCGTCAAGAGGTTAAAGGATGATAAGTGAGAGCATTTGTTTTACTATATCAAAGCAAGTCCTACACCGTGGTAGGTGGTGGTGTTGAACCCATTTTTAGAGAGGATGTGCCCATAGAAATAGAATGAACAGAAAGGCCGTTGAACTATTGGGCATGGTCATTCGATTAGTACACAACAAAATGGCGATTGTTGTTAGTTGTCACTGTGACAACATGTATCAGTGGGGTCGTAGAGTGTGTCTTCAGTTAGAGAGTATTGTAATATTAGCATTTATTGAATATATTTTGATGACCAATAATACAGCGCCTTGCGAAAGTATTCGGCCCCCTTTAACATTTCGACCTTTTGCCACATTTCAGGCTTCAAACATAAAGATATAAAACTGTAATTTTTTGTGAAGAAGCAACAACAAGTGGGACAAAATCATGAAGTGGAACGAATTTTATTGGATATTTCAAACTTTTTTAACAAATCAAAAACTGACTAATTGGGCGAGCAAAATTATTCAGCCCCTTTACTTTTAGTGCAGCAAACTCTCTCCAGAAGTTCAGTGAGGATCTCTGAATGATCCAATGTGGACCTAAATGACTAAGGATGATAAATAGAATCCACCTGTGTGTAATCAAGTCTCCGTATAAATGCACCTGCTTTGTGATAGTCTCAGAGGTCCGTTGAAAGCACAGAAAGCATCATGAAGAACAAGGAACACACCAGGCAGGTCCGAGATACAGTTGTGGAGAGGTTTAAAGCCGGATTTGGATACAGAAAGATTTCCCAAGCTTTAAACATCCCAAGGAGCACTGTGCAAGTGATAATATTGAAATGGAAGGAGTATCAGACCACTGCAAATCTACCAAGACCCGGCCATACCTCTAAACTTTCAGCTCATACAAGGAGAAGACTGATCAGAGATGCAGCCAAGAGGTCCATGATCACTCTGGATGAACTGCAGAGATCTACAGCTGAGGTGGGCGAGTCTGTCCATAGAACAACAGTCAGTCGTATACTGCAGAAATCTGGCCTTTATGGAAGAGTGGCGAGAAGAAAGCCATTTCTGAAAGATATCCATAAAAAGTGTCATTTAAATTTTGTCACAAGCCACCTGGGAGACACACCAAACATGTGGAAGAAGGTGATCTGGTCAGATGAAACCAAAATCGAACTTTTTGGCAACAATGCAAAACGTTATGTTTGGCGTAAAAGCAACACAGCTCATCACCCTGAACACACCATCCCCACTGTCAAACATGGTGGTGGCAGCATCATGGTTTGGGCCTGCTATTCTTCAGCAGGGACAGGGAAGATGGCTAAAATTGATGGGAAGATGGATGGAGCCAAATACAGGACCATTCTGGAAGAATGATGGAGTCTGCAAAAGACCTGAGACTGGGACGCAGATTTGTCTTCCAACAAGACAATGATCCAAAACATAAAGCAAAATCTACAATGAAATGGTTCACAAATAAACATATCCAGGTGTTAGAATGGCCAAGTCAAAGTCCAGACCTGAATCCAATCAAGAATCTGTGGAAAGAACTGAAAACTGCTGTTCACAAACGCTCTCCATCCAACCTCACTGAGCTCGAGCTGTTTTGCAAGGAGGAATGGGCAAAAATTTCAGTCTCTCGATGTGAAAAACTGATAGAGACATACCCCAAGCAACTTACAGCTGTAATCACAGCAAAAGGTGGCACTACAAAGTATTAACTTAAGGGGGCTGAATAATTTTGAACGCCCAATTTTTTATTTGTTAAAAAAGTTTAAAATATCCAATAAATTTCGTTCCACTTCATGATTGTGTCCCACTTGTTGTTGATTCTTCACCAAAAATTACAGTTTTATATCTTTATGTTTGAAGCCTGAAATGTGGCAAAAGGTCGAAAAGTTCAAGGGGCCAAATACTTTCGCAAGGCACTGTATATTATTATTATTAAATCCAGCACTCTCCACTTACTGTTCACCAACAAGGCAGGCCACTAGTGAGTCCGCGACTTGCCGCAAATCGGTTTAATACAGAAGTAGACCGCTAGATATTTGCAATGGAATGGTATAAAAATGGCTGCCGCTCTGACTATTCTAGTACATTGATTTGAATTGGAATGGACATTGTATATTTATTCTATTTCTATGGATGTGCCATACTCTCTAAACACATTGTTAGCACTGCATTCACTGCTAACAATGTACATTTCATCAGTAAATCTAGTGTCTTATTTGTCTTCTCAATTACCTCCAGGGGTCCTAGTACTGCAGGTGGTAAATTGGACTGGACTAATAGTGGTGCCACCCCTTTAAGTTCGCTTTTGTTTTGTTGAAAGAGAAAATCATGCAACTGTTTAAAAACTAAAATGCAAGTTATTGGATTACCAATAAAGGGGTTGTAACCTAATTTAAATTGATATTGGAGCTTAATTTATTTTGTGATCCATGCCTTTAAACATTCTTCGATTCATGAATGAGAGGGGAGAAGGCAGCAGGACCAACTCATTCAATACATTTTTATGCACGTTCCCTACCCTTGCCCCCCCTTCTCAATCGATTACCTTTGAACTATTTCAAAATGTGGCCAGAGAAGATGGAGGAAAGAGGCGTGAGATGAGGTGGGACTGTTTAAGATTACATTTCCATCCGGTTGCAAAGAGCACATGACTTAATATATCCAGTAATTAGGCAGCTGATAAACACACATTTTAGTAGTACAGTGTGTTATGAACTCAGTAAGTTACCTGTTTTTGCATTCTTCACCTATTAAACAACAATTTTTCTTTTTTACGAAGGGACTGGCGAAAGGAATACGAAGAGGAAGCTGTACAAGAACTCCCTGGATTGCCTGGTCCGTATCTACAAGCGCGAGGGCCTGCTGGGGGTGAACCGTGGCATGGTCACTACACTAATCCGAGAGACTCCCTGCTTTGGAATCTACTTCCTGACATATGACCTCCTGACACGCTCCATGGGCTGTGAGCCTGAGGACTCGTACGTGATCCCCAAGCTACTATTTGCCGGGGGAATGTCAGGGGTTACCTGTTGGCTGTCCACCTATCCTGCAGATGTGATTAAGACCCGCCTCCAGGCGGATGGGGTGGGTGGGGTCTACCAGTACAGCAGCATTGTTGACTGTGTGCGTCAGAGCGTCAGGAAAGAGGGGTTCCAGGTGTTCACGCGAGGTCTGACCTCCACCCTGCTCAGGGCGTTTCCTGTCAACGCCATCACTTTTGCCACTGTCACGCTGGTGCTGACATACGCACGGGGATCAGAAGCACCTAAGGACTGTGAGCCGGCAGCCCTTGGGGCAGCTCACCACACACAGCTACAGCAGCAGTCCCAGGCCTCCAGCATGTGACCTCTGGTGAGGTTAACTTCAGCTAGATTCAGCCAATAGATTAATGTTTTGCAGATGGACTGGGGGCAGGAACATAGTGACAAACACTAACAGATTGTTTACCAATTTAAAAATGTTTAAAAATAGACATGTTATATTTAAAATAATATCCCTCCCCTGTAACCAACCCAAGATGAACAATGTAGAAACAAGTGTTTTTTTCCTGTTTAATGATATTTTTTTAGTTTTACCAAAATGGAGTAGTCGAAGGGCTGATATTTTTAAGATAAGGAAAGAAAATGTACTGAGACAAGAGTCGAACACAACTCGATGTTGGACTCCAAGTGTACGAACTGCTACTATAATTGTCTGATTATGCCGTTCTGACTTTTGTAGCACAGTTCTTGTTTTGCACTATAAGTATATTCACTGGTTTACTATGGCTTCTAAGGGTATTTAGTTTAGTTAGCATAGCTAAGCTTGAAATGTGTTTACAACTTTAAAATGTACAGTATTGTATGTTATTATTTTGTTTTTAGAATATATTTAGGTGAATAGTGACAAATCATAGACTGTATGTGTGAGAAATGCAGAATATTACATTTTTATTTTGTGTTTCACTTGTGTATAAATATGGGAATACCGGTAATTGTGTTTTTGTTTTTAAACCTGCATTAGGCATGTTTGGTCACTATCACAATGGTATTATAATTTAAGTGTTAATGTTACTCTGGTTCCTGTTAAAAAAAATCTAATTTTCTCCCAATGGCTGTTCTCATTATTTTGCCTTTGGTATATACACAATGTTACAGTAAACTTTTATTATTTTAGAGTAGTTGTAATTATATTACTATTGGATTCAATAATATGTGCAGATTGAATTTTACAGTCATGTCAGAATGTTTCACACTGCAAGGTTTAATGCTCAAATTTATTTTATTTTCTTGAATTGTGATTTGAAAATTAGATTTGTTCAGGCAAAAAATGTTTTAATGTCATGACAATGCGTGGGGCAGATTCCACAGGGAATACATATTCCACATACTATTTTGAATCTAGATATCATACTTGAATAGAAGTCGACTTATATACAGCTCTGGAAACAAAATAAGGGACCACTGCAAAATCATCAGTTTCTCAGTTTTTTCTATTGAGAGATACGTGTATGTGCTAGTGTAAAATTAACATTTTTGTGTTATTCCATAAACTACTGACAACATTTCTCCCAAAATCCAAATAAAAATATTGTCATTCACAGCATTTATTTGCTGAAAGTGACAACTGGTTAAAATAACAAAAAAGATGCACTGTTGTCAGAGATGAATTGCATTTTGTTATGGTCCAAAAGGCAGGAGACAAGCGCACGATCAAATAAGTACTTTTAATAAACAGAAACCATCAAACACGAGTACAAGGACCACTACAGGAACAATAAACGACAACCAAAAGGTCCTCTCCGTAGGAACTTATAGCCCACTAATTACAAAGGAGAGACAGCTGCGGCATAGGCACATGTGTGCGTAATTACAGAACATAGAGAGGGCTAGAAACTCGGAACATAGAGAAAGATAGAACAACCATACAAAGGATGGATCCTAGTACTCAGGAGAATGTGACCGACGGGTGGGACAAGGAGGAGGCTGAGACGCAACACATTTGCTTGCCACCAGTGTTGGGGATAACGTGTTAGTTACAGTAGTCAGACTACTTTTTTTGGTAAAAAGTAACATAATGCCTTTTACAATTCAAGTAATTAGTTACTAGTCACATTTATAATGAGAAAATTTGTTACATTTACATTATACATATTTTAAACTTTTCTGTTTTAGAACACAAGTTAATAATTTGTTATTTGTTTTTCACATTTTTAGATGATGTAGTGGTTGTTGAGCAGAAAAACAGAGACCAGAATATGGGAGGAGAATTTTTAATGTTTAATGAACAGACATAATGTAGAGATACATCTGGAACTGCTGATATACAAAGTGCATTCGAACTGCACAACGTCTACATATTGCATATACATCTCACTGTATTGTTGTCATATGTTTATAATGTGAAGCACTTTCTGACTTTGTCTGTAAAAGGTGCTATATCAAATAAATTTATTATTATTATTATTATTATTATTATTACATGTGCTCTCACGCGGCACAGATGTGAAAGTAATATATACTGTATATGTGCCTGGTTCAAACAGTGAAGTGTACATACTGTACGACACATAACGAGGTGAAGGCTCAATTAAATATGTAAACTCACAAATAACATCAGCACAGGTTTCAAGATGGTAAAATATCTCCATGACAGGAGTTGACACTCATAATAACATGTTCCGACCGTTTCGGAACACTGGAATTAAATAGCATCTTGATTACTCATTACGTGCCGGTGTGGGAATTTACCTAGTGTGCACCATTCATGCGTAATGAGTAACCAAGTGCCTACCACCAGGGCCGGCCCAAGGCATTAGCAAACTAAGCGGCTGCTTAATCGAGTGCAGGTGACACCCAAATCAAATTCTGCTTAGGGACCCCAAAAGGCTCGTGCCGGCACTGCCTACCACTCCTGGTCTCAGAGGTCGGTGCCTTAAGCAAAAAACATACAAGTCTGATTAAAACGGTTTTAAGAAGCTATTTTATAGCAATCTGTTTTTGGCTTATTTGTAAGGGATTTTAAGTCTATCTGCTATAATTCTCTTAACAGGATTTTTTATATGGTGGATAGGGTTCCAAGTCATGATTTGAAAATCCTAAATAACTGAGTAGGGCAACTATGGAGTTAAATATGCATGTTGAAACAAAAAAACAAACCATATGAAAACTAAATTATTTTGAGTTAATGAGGGAACAGCCTCTCCCATTCTGATGTCTTTATCTTATTTGTTCCTTTTCTTTACCTGAAAACACTGCACTACAAATGACTGGAAGCTCCTCTTCTTAGTGTAATCCTGTATTGAATGTTGCAGAAATGTGTTATGTATTCACTTTGTACCCTATAGAGGTTAGCTCAAATTTTGTTCACAGAAAGATTGATTTTCCTTTATGGTGTCCAAACCATGACCATTTTAGGATTCATTTCTGACTGACTGAATAAACATTTTATCTGAAACTTTTCAAAATATTTTTATAACATTTTCAATTAAACCTATTAATGAGAATTTGATTAAACTCATAAAGTGTGTATATAATATAAAAACTTTCACAACAAAAAGCAATACTTGAACACTTCAAATTGATGCTAAAAATGAATAGTAAATACCATTTGTGATTAGTTTTTTCTTTCATTTTTGCTGGAATCCTCACAAGCTTTTTAATTAACTGTTGGAGCGATAGCATTCAACAGTCTTTATCACCTATCATTTGAAATTCCACACCTCTAAGTAAATGGAGGTATGCATTTGAGTTATTCAAGGTTTGTTGCTGTACTCAGTAGTTACATTTAAACAGACCTTGGGTTTTGTTTTTCTTTCAAATAATGTGCTTGTAGACCCCCACCACAAAACTGTCAATACCAAGAAAATGTAAAGACGAAGTTGGCCAACACACACATACGTGCAAGTAGTGCAATCCAAAGTCTTCTTCTAGTCAATATGACATATTAATTCAGAAATAAAGTCATTCATTTTTCATCCACAATCTTCATCTGTTTATAAAATTGCTATTATAATCCTTGTGATCACCATCCAGTCAACTCAGAGGTTATTAATAATAATAATTAATTCAACCATAAAACTTTTCAAGGAACCCAAAGCACTTAACACAGTGAGGGGAAAAGAACGCTCACCACACATCAGCTATCAGGTGGAGAGGCAAGTAGTTATATATGCCAATTAGGAAGGAGTGGGATTATGATGTGGCCATAATTGAAGTGAGGCCTATTTGGGAATTTGGCCATGACATCAGGGTTAACACCCCTACTCTTATGAATAGTGCCATGGGATTTTTAATGACCACAGAGCGTCAGGACACACTTTTAACGTCTCATCCGAAAGACAGAACCCTACGCATCACTACCCTGGGGCATTGGGAATTACCTTTAGACCAGTGGGAACCAAAATCTGAATTTGATGTAAACAAATATTGGATATTTTCTATTGTATTGCATATTTTTGATGTATATTATATTTAAGATAGGCTACAGAGAAAGCAGCTTCCTGTGGGCAGAGTTAGTATTACATGCTTTAAACATCAGGGGCCTCATTTATAAAGGTTGCGTATCCACAAAAGAAGACGTACGCAGCTCTCTACGCAATAACTGGGATTTATAAAAAGCAAACTTGACGGGAAAATGTGCGGTCCTTCACGACAACTCTGACCCATGCGTACGCACAAAAACAGGTGAAATGAGAAATGGCGACACCTTTGGCAGATGGATGAAACACGTAGGCTTCTGTAGATCTGTCTGAAAGTGCAGAGCGTTGTTTAAACAAAATCAAAATACTGCCTCTCATAATAATATGAAGATGTCACAAAGCCATGCTTACAATTATCAGCCTACAGTGAAAAACAAACAACATAAAACAAGATTGTAATGTAAATGCAAATGAAGCACATTTTGCACATATTTGCAAGAAGAACACTCAAATATTATCTGTAATATTGGCATGTTACATAATTCATCCTCATAAATAATACGGTAAACGGAACAAAATCATGTTTAAAACTGATATTCTTGTCGATGTCTCTGTCTGGCGGTGCAGATAGATAGATAGATAATAAATAGATAATAGATAGTATTTATTGTCCATTGGGGAATATTGTTTTCATAGTATAACTGTCGTAATCAGATACAGAAACATAGTGTTCATTTATTTAGTTCTTTTCATTTTTAAATGAGTTTCATCGTGACGCATGTCTTAACCATTTTGAAATATGCAATAAATTCCATTTGTGCAGAACTATTTTCCATTTACAATTAGATTAATACCGACATCTGTAGATTTTCAGATACAATCAAATTGATGTTTATGAAAAGCCATGCCATCACAATGCGTAATGACGCACAATAGCTTATCTTGCACTGTTAGAATATAATAATAATAATAGCCTAATAATGCATATTATTTATTGGCGCCTTTCATAACACTAATAACAGGATTTCTGGTGACTGGCACTTTCCAGATGGAACGGACTGACAGGTCAGGGATATCTCAGCCAACCCTTAGCCGGGTTCTGCCAGGCGTGTTAGTCGGTATAATAGGCTTGTCGCATAATTACATTAAGTTTCCGTACATGGCGGGTGAACAGTCAAACAAAAAAGCACAATTTGTCCGGTTTCCCAAATGTAATCGGTGCTATTGACTGCACTCATGTTGCTATAAGGACAATGAATGAGAATGAACATTCATTCATTAATCGAAAGCATTTTCATTCCACCAATGTCAAAATAATTTGTGATGCAGACATGTTGCTGTAATGTA
>JACXGM010007436.1:8126-21944 GCA_016801145.1 Umbra pygmaea
CCAGAGTGTTGGGTCTTGCGTCTCTCAACTTCCTCTTCACAATATCCCACAGATTCTCTATGGGGTTCAGGTCAGGAGAGTTGGCAGGCCAATTGAGCACAGTAATACCATGGTCAGTAAACCATTTACCAGTGGTTTTGGCACTGTGAGCAGGTGCCAGGTCGTGCTGAAAAATGAAATCTTCATCTCCATGAAGCTATTCAGCAGATGGAAGCATGAAATGCTCCAAAATCTCCTGATAGCTAGCTGCATTGACCCTGATCTTGATAAAACACAGTGGACCAACACCAGCAGCTGACATGGTACCCCAGACCATCACTGACTGTGGGTACTTGACACTGGACTACAGGCATTTTGGCATTTCCTTCTCCCCAGTCTTCCGCCAGACTCTGGCATCTTGATTTCCGAATGACATGCAAAATTTGTTGTTGTTTTGCTGTGCTGCTTCTCTGTAGCCCAGGTCAGGCGCTTCTGCCGCTGTTTCTGGTTCAAAAGTGGCTTGACCTGGGGAATGCGGCACCTGTAGCCCATTTCCTGCACACGCCTGTGCACGGTGGCTCTAGTGTTTGTACTCCAGACTCAGTCCACTGCTTCCGCAGGTCATCCAAGGTCTTGAATCGTTAATTCTCCACAATCTTCCTCAGGGTCCGGTCACCTCTTGTCGTTGTGCAGCGTTTTTTGCCACAATTTTTTCCTTCCCAGACTTCCCACTGAGGTGCCTTGATACAGCACTCTGGAAACAGCCTATTTGTTCAGAAAATTCTTTCTGTGTCTTACCCTCTTGCTTGAGGGTGTCAATGATGGCCTTCTGGACAGCAGTCAGGTCGGCAGTCTTACCCATGATTGCGGTTTTGAATAATGAAACAGGCTGGGAGTTTTTAGAAGCCTCAGGAATCTTTTGCAGGTGTTTAGAGTTAATTAGTTGATTCAGATGATTAGGTTAGTAGCTCGTTTAGAGACCCTTTTCATGATATGCTAATTCTTTGAGATGACCTGAAATATTTCAGTTGGTGTGCAATGAATGTAAAATATGAAAGTTTAATTTTTATCATTACATTATAGAATATAATGAACTTTATCACAATATGCTAATTTCTTGAGAAGAACCTGTACATTAATGTATCATTGTATAATTTAATTACTGCCTACATTTATTTACTGTATTTTTGTGCATTCAATCATATGCTTATTTATTTTTTGAGCATTTATTTATTTATACATTTATTTCTTATTTTGGCAGACTTGGTCCTCCATAGGGAACTTTTACTGTTTTAATAAAAAGTTATTAAAACACAGTAAATTTTTTGCTATCACACACTCCTATTGTTTCTTTACACACAATACAATTGCATTTGGTTACAATTCAATAGCTTTAACAATGATTATTGTAATGCCTTAAATGACCGCTATTATTTAGAAAAAAATAAAATCAGAGTTCGCGTTGCTGGCTTAGTAGTGTTGCCAGGCACAGTACTTGCGTATAGCTATGGCCGGTTCTGAGCATGTGCAATTAAAAACTGAGGTCCTGCTTTTGGGGCGCTCAAGCACCTGTATTTTCTGCTTTAGTAAAATGTGTAGCCCAAATTTTTGCTCAATCTTTTGATTTCAACAACGTGCACACGTGCAGGCCAAAAAAATTTTGTGCGGTGATGACGGTGAGGAGTGATGGCGGTGACGAGCTGGTAGAGCCGCGGTAGGTGTAACGTGTATGCAGTATTGCGGTAATGTGGTAACCGCCCCAGCCCTACCAACATTACTCAAACATTTGCAGTACTTTGAAATTGAATTCTGTAGTTCTGATTCAGATATAGCAATCCATAAACTTGAAAAGTGGAACTGACAGCATTTTAACTACTTTGGAGATTTGAAGCAAACAGACATACACTAGTGTTCAAAAGTTAGGTTTTTTATTTTCTTTAAATTTGTCTCCCTCCCATTTCCCCCATAATCCTGCCTGTTGTCAGGAGCTCCGCAACTCTTTGTCCAGATGTGTGGGACGGCGAGTGCCGCGCACATGGTTCATCCAACCACATGTTGCACAAAAAAGAAGCGACAAAGAAGAGTGACAGATCAAGTGCAATCAAAATTATCAGTTTCTTGAAAATGCAGGGGTCTAGCTTAAGTTGATGTTATCAACCCCTGGATCCAATAAGCTAGTTCATAATGTTTACTAATCCTAAAACATAGTTTTTGTAGTTTTATTTGTAGTTTTTTAAAAAGTTACATTGTGCAGGTAACAAGAACAAGGATAAAACAGAAATCCTCATGTTCCCCAGCCGCCAATTCTATTCACACTGTTCATCAAACACGGAAACCTTTAATCAGATCATTCACATAATGATTACATTCACCAACTATACTTGCGCGACGGAACTTACAGTTGCCCGATCTGCACACAAGGGGTCACTGGAGAGTGACGTGGCAGGATAGATAATCTGATTTATGTAACCCAAATCCCAGGTAGCACCAAGCTAATTTGCACTGCCTTGTGCAGGAGGCTTGAACCACTGACCATCGTGACGTAGACTGTCCTACAATGCAGTGACTTAGCCCACTATGCCACGCGAACCCCCAGTTTTACCTCCCATCTTAACAAAGTGACCAAAACCTCTTACTTTCACGTCAGAAATATTGCAAAATTTGGACCGTTCATAATCCAGAAAGTTGCAGAGAAACTCACTCATGCATTTATTACAAATAGATAGGACAACTGCAACGCCCTCGTTTCAGGTCCCTCGACAGTCAGCAGCATAGCGCCCTGTATTCCACTGCTGGTTTGCTTCTGAAGCTAAGCAGGGTCGGGCCTGGTTAGTCCCTGGATGGGAGACCAGTGCTGCTGGAAGTGGTGTTGGAGGGCCAGTAGGTGGCACTCTTCCCTCTGGTCTAAAGATCATTCCCAATGCCCCAGGGTAGTGATGGGGACATCTGCCCTGTGTAGGGAGCCATCTTTCGGATGGGATGTTAAACGGGTGTCCTGACTCTCTGTGGTCATTAAAAATCCAATGGCACTAAGAGTAGGATTGTTAACCCCAGTGTCATGGCCAGATTCCCAACCAGGCCTCACTTCAATCATGGCCACCTAATAATCCCCCTCCTTCATAATTGGCATGTATAACTACTCATCTCTCCACCTAATAGCTTGTGTGGTGAGCGTTCTGGCGCAAAATGGCTCCCGTGCATCACCCAAGTGGGTGCTACACACATTGGTGGAGGATAAGTTGGGCTTTCCCCCTCACTGTGTAAAGCGCTTTGGGTACCTTGAAAAGCGCTTTATAAGTTGAATGTATTATATTAAAGAAATTAAACTAATCCAGAACTCAGCAGTGATACTTTTAAAGAAGCGAGAACACATTACTCCAGTTCTGAAGTCTTTAAACTGGCTCCCAATCCCTTGCAGGACTGATTTTAAGGTACTTTTGCTTGTTTACAAAACTAACTGGTTTAGGACCAGCCTATTTTACAAATTCTCTCAAATCCTATACTCCACCAAAGGCCCTCAGATCTTCTACTGCTAACTTTGCTAATAGGGGTGGGTGGTACGGTCCACAAACACCACGGTTCAGTTTGTATCACAGTTTTGGGGTCACGGTTTACAGTTCTGTATGGTTCTTGTTGTCATTTTCTCTTAATCTAAACACTCAAGAAATATATTTCAGTTTAATAATCCACAATGTAGGATACAGTATTAAAGAATTGCTATATCATGTGATCATATACAAACTGAATTTTACTTGACTTCAAGCACATTATTGGGACCGTCTCTGAGGAAAGTTAGGTGAGATTTTGATACAGCAAGAGGGAAGATGTTGATGATTTCAACAAGCTTTTCATTTATTTGGCAAAACAACAGCCGCTTTCCGACCGCAGGGATTTTTGCAGTTCCTAGAACATAAGGTTCCTATAACCCTTTTTTTCTTGCTTTCCGATCGAAGAAATTGCGGGATTATTTAGTTCCTCGCACCACCGTTCCTATAACCTTTTTAGCTCCTACTCCAGAGCAGGGTCTTTCCATTTTCCCTTTTCCTAGGTCCACGTTGATTGTTCCAACTTATAAATTACACCGGTCGCTTCGTTTGTCTGTTGCGTATAATGCTACATATCATGCTGGAGCCTTCGTCTTTTGTGGTTCTGTGTTAAGTAGCTACTCAATTTCTATGAATCCAGTCTAGTTTTTAAACGCCGTGGTTCGAACTCCGTTATTAGGACATTATCATCACAACATTATTTTTATAAAATTGTAAAATTTTCAGCCTCGTAATCTGAAACAGCAAGCCGCGGTAGGAACCCAGCACTACTTGGGCTGAAAACAACCAGATCATCCGCATACATAAGATGATTTACACACTTATCTCCAATCATACACCCAGTGTTACAAACATTAAACTGTGAAATGTTGTATGTAGCGCTACACTAAATCTAGTGACGACGCTATAAAAGCTTGTTGCGGTGCTTGCGTCACGCCCTTATCCCTCCTACCAGTTCCTATGGCCACTTGATCAGTGCGAATGCAAAGAGCAAAACCGGTTTTGGGGGAGAGTAGTTAGTAGAACTGTTTAGAAGTGGACTGTTCCTATAACTACGTTCCTGTAACTACTTGGTCAGAAAGCGGCTAATGAGTGTGTATTGCCATTTACAGGAACTTGTGCCTTTTTAGCACATGAAGATTAATGCATTATTCTGTAATATTTCAATCAAACTGCCAACTTCAGTGTAGCTCTTACAAAAATACATGTCGCTGCCTCAAAATCTTACGAACATCTTTTAAATTGACTTTTGTCGATCTGAAAAGAAAACAAATATATAAAAAAAGAATGTATCACATGTACAGCAATGATGACAAAAAAAGGTACATAGCAAAATTTTCTTCCACATACCCCCTTACCTCCTCTACATCCACCCATTTCCCCTACCACCAAACCCCACACAAGACATCCAGACAAAAACACATCACACGGACATACATGTATATCTAATTTACAATACTAAGATTAATACTAATACTAACTTGGTTTAAGGAACATCTGTGGGAAGCCTCTGCAAACTTAAAATATGAGATAAATGACTTCCATTTGTCAGAGAATTTAGAGTGAGATCTCTTCAAGGAGTACTTAATTTTCTCCAATTGTAAAAAAAAATAGGACATCAGTTAGCCACTGGGAAGCTAAGGGGGGCTGACAGGACTTCCACAATAGTAAAATCCTGTGTCTAGCTAATAATGTTGTGAAAGCAATAATTTTCAAGTCTTTATTATTTAATATAATCGAGTTACCTGGGATTCCAAACAGAGCAATGAATGGGCATGTAGTCAGGTGAATTTTGAGGGCTTCAGACAAATTATGGAATACCGAATTCCAGAAGCTATTCAGTTTTTGACAGGTAAAAAACATATGGTATAGGTCACAAGGAGAGGAGTGACACCTGTCACACACATCCATCACTGCTGGGTAAATTTGGATAGTCTGAACGTGGCACACGAAGAGGTAGAACTTGTTCTTTTAATTGCACCTTCCCAGAACTCCTTAGAAAATACCATCCCCATCTCCTGCTCCCAAGCCGATTTAGTTCTATCCATGGACTGGTCGTCGCATAACATAATCCAGCAATAGACCCGGGAAATCAATGATTTCTGTCGGGGTGAGATAGTCAGCAATACATCCCAAGGCTGGGTTGGGGGTATGCAAGGAAAGCCTTCGAATTGATTGGAAACATAATGCCTCAACTGTAAATAAACGGAAAAAAGTGAGATGAAGGCAAGTTGTATTTAACAGACATATTGGGGAAAACTAGAAAAGACTCAATTTTCATATTAATCAAAGAATGGTTTTAATACCTTACCCTTTCCAAAAACAGAAGGCTTTTTCATCAACCGATGTGGGAAATGTATGGTTATTATCAATGGGGCCCATGATAGATGCAGAAGAAAATTTAAAGTGGCTATTGAACTGGTACCAGATTTTGAGAGTAGTTAATACCAGTGTAAAGAGAAGGAGATACTGGGAAAGCAGAGCAGACTAAAACAGAGAGATGAAGAGAGGCACGACCTAACTTCTAAATGGCACCATGGCGTGTTTGGGGCACGTAACCAGAGTAAAATTTTCTTAAGGTTGGCCGCCCAGTAACAGTATAGAAAATTGGGAAGTGCAAGCCCTCCATTAAATTTACATCTCTGGAGTTGAGATCTACTGACCCTGGGCACCTTTTCACCCCAGATAAAGGAAGAAATGTCTTGATTGATTGCCTTAAAAAAGGACTTTGGCAGGAACAACTGTATAGAATTAAAAAGGTACATAAAATTAGGCAGACTGTTCATTTTTACCACTTTGATCTTCCCAATCAACGATAGAGGTAGGTTACCCCACCTCCGAAAATCTGCCTTCATCTGAGTGAAAGTGGGGGAGAAATTGGCTGGAAATAAACCTGCCATTGAGCGAGTCACATTCACTCCAAGGTACTTGAAGCCGGAGTGATTCAGCTGAAAGGGCAAGTCTGTATGTTGAAGTTGCAGTGCTGCTTGGTTAATTGGAAAACATTCACTCTTTTGTAGGTTAAGTTTGTACCCCGAAAACAAATGAACATTTTTCAAGATAGAGAAGATACTCTGTAAAGAGGTAGCTGGGTTATGGACAAAAAGTAATAGGTCATCTGCATATAATGACAGCTTGTGTTCAATTCCCCCCCTGAAGACATCCTGAAAAGGGGGTGAGGCCCCTAATGCCGCCGAAAGGGGTTCAATGGCAATGGCAAGGAGCAATGGGGACAGCGGACAGCCCTACCTTGTCCCGCGTTCCAGAGCAAAGTATTCAGAATAAATATCATTAGTGCAGGCACTGGCCTGAGGGGAAGCATATGAAAGCCTAATCGATGCACAGAGATTGTCACCAAAACCAAACTTCCTTAGCGCTGAAAATAGATATTCCCACTCAATTCTATCAAATGCTTTCTCTGCATCGAGTGAAACCACAAACTCAGAGGAACTGGAGAAATGTTTGGAGTAAGTAATATTGAGTAGAGTCTGAATATTGAAAAATGCGTATGTACCCTAGATAAATCCTGTCTGTTCTTCTGAGATGACTGCTGGAAGGACCCCCTCCAGAGGGATAGCTAGCAATTTAGATAGCACCTTAAAATCAACATTGATGAGGCTGAGTCCTGTATGAGGAACAAGCAGTTGGGTCTTTACCCTTTTTAAGAAGAAGTGTAATAGAAGCCTGTGTTAAGCACGTTGATTTAACTGATGTGCCAGCAAGCTGCTTGCCTTGTCCCAGTGTTTGTAATAGGTGGAGTGTGAGTGCAACAGTAAACGTTCCGCCTCATTCAAAGATAAAAGATTAAATTCACAAGGCAAATTTAAACGTTGTTTATATAATTCAGGGGATGGAGTCTGAGAATATTTATGATGCAGCTCAAGAATCTCTGTTGAAAGTTTGTCCATTTTAACCCTACCGTCTTTATTTACGTATGAGAAATAAGATATAATCACGTCTCTTAAATAGGCCTTAAGCATCTCCCATAAGAGAGAAGGAGAGATTAAATCAATCTGATTATGATAAAGAAATGTATCAATTGTAGAGCTAATACAGTTACAAAATATATCATCGGACAAGAGAAGAGAGTTAAATCTCCAGTGAGGGGGAGTACAGGATTTTGGCGATAAAGTAATTTCAAGTACTACAGGGCCATGGTCCGATATTACAAAGGGCAAGTAGTCAGCTGAAGTAACATCTGGTAATAGCCGATGGTCTACAAAGAAATAGTGAATGCGGGAAAAAAGAGTGATGAACGTGTGAGAAGAGTACTCACGTGCCAGTGGATTCTGAAGTCTCAAAGGGTCAGTACATTCTGTATCATAAACTCTAAAAAAGACATTGCCATGTTGGAGAGAGGCACGGTTCTAGGACTAGAGCGGTATAAGTTTCGGTCCATGACACAGTTCAAATGTCCCGGCAGTATCAATCGATGGGTGTGTGACAATGGCATCCTCCCCAGTAGCCTATTTGCGAAATAATAGTAATCAAAGATGGGTGCATACACATTTACCAGTGTTACAGATCGAACCAGATATCATTAAATACCTCCCGCTGTTATCTGAAATTACATTGGTGGGTGAGAAATATATTATTTTACTGACCAAAATTGCCACCCCTCTGACTTTAGAATTGAAGTGGGAGTGGAAGAGCTGGCTAAATCTAGGTTTTTTTAGTCTTGAGTGGTCTTTAATAAGTAAATGGGTCTCCTGTAGGAATGCTATGTCGGTTTTATTCTTTTTTAAGTGGGAGAAAACACAAGAGCTCTTATTATTTGCTTTCACATTCCAATATATTAATTTAATATTAGAAGCCCCCCCCCCTACTTTGCTGTGGTCAGCCATTTAATGTTTCTCAAATCAGAGTTTGGTAAAGTAATACCAACAGAGATACATTTGGGCAACATGGCATCATCAATTATCAAAAATGCATCCAAAAACCAGATAGTATATAGTACAAACACACATATAATTACAAAAAAACAACCACAATAATCTACAAAGAACAAAAAAATAAATTAGACAAGACACATACAAAGCCCCCCCCATACCCAAGATCTCTGTTCATGGTGCGACAGAGACAGCAGGTGTCCGCTGACATAGACTCTGTGAAAGCAAGACCACTTGAGCATTGAAGAGGTTCCGCTTAAGAAACTGGCAAACTCCCACCTTATTTTTGCGCCAAATAATAATACATGTAATAGCAATATACAAAAATCTATAACCCATTACTCAGAAAATAACTGAGGATACATAAAATACAGCCGAGTGACCTGGCCTTAAATTCAAAATGAGTGCCTTAATTAGTGCTGGGCGGTATACCGGTTCACACCGAATACCGGTATTTATTTTCGTCATGATATGAATTTTTTATATACCGCCATACCGGTGTATTTGAATAGACAACGTCCGGAACGCTGCGCCTTGTGACACTGCTGAATACGTTAAATTCCAACCTGGAATGCTGTTTGATTCATATACCCTACTGTACTATTTGGGTGGGCTTTTATGTCAATCTGGGTGCAATCTACAGTAGCTACTATAGAATTCGACAGGAGGAATGCCCCGGACAGAACGGAGTGTAACTTCTGTAGAATACGGCAGGAGGAATGCCCTCGAAAAAGCCGAAATCATGGTAAACATTCATCTTCTTTGTCAGCAGAAACAGGCATATAAAGAAAGTTTTGTCTCTAAAGTTTAAAACAATTGAATTTCTAGTGGAAAATGGATACTGAAGTTGTGCTTTCTGTCTTCAGTGAAAGCATACAACCGATAGTTTGTTAGCCTACTGTTCGAATTCCGATGGTCTCTATAATAATTTACATGAGTCTATGAAGTGACAGTAGTTTAAATGATTGTCTCTAAAACAGCTACATGCATATTTTACAGTCAAAACGAAGTCTGCTGTGCATATAGCAACTCTTTCATCGTAAGAATAATATAATGGGCGGGTGAACACCATGCTACAATTAATAAAATTATGAATATTGTATTCATTCCCGGTTTTCGGATAATAAAACACTTTAGCATTCGTAACTGCATTTAGCCTAATTTGTAAGTCTAAGGATTTGGCCAACTGGTATATTCTGTATGAGGTGTCTATGATTATTACTGTCTGCTCGTAAAAGTGTTATACCCTGCGACTTGAGTTAGATGGTAGGCTAGTTTCCAAAATATCATCGTTGTATAAAGGGCAATGTCTAAAATGTATATATTCTTTCTAGGTCTCTCTGCTGTACATTTTAAATTTGGATCTGATGAGTTAAGAGAGAAACTCTGAAAAAAATATACAATATGTGCCATTCCATAGGATAAATTATATTATATATTATACTATCAAGGGCCCTATGGTTTCCGCGTTGCGGAAAACACGGATGGAATCGCGGAATCTATCAATAAAAACGGAATTTACTATAACACGGAATCTCGCGGATATTAGTAATATTAACAACTGTCATTGAGTTTGTCCCAATACAAAAGGCAGCAAACATGGAAGTTAATTTGCGCTCTTACATGCAGTGTTTCTCTACCGAATTTGGCCAGCATGCGCTCGGTCTTATATAGTTCAAACGTTGTAATCCGCTTGATAACTGACAGCTATTAACAACGGTATTCACTCCATTCTAAATTTTCCAATCAAACAACGCTTGTTTTTCTACAATCACTTAACCAAATGCATATAACTATGATATATAACTAGGTATAGTTTACTATGTTCTTTCGCCTGAAGCAATTCTCTGACGGTCTTGCTAATCAGCCAGCTCGCACTCAGAGCAAGGTCGAAATAGCGGGACTTCTGCTGAATGTTATGGCTTTGTCCACACGATTGCGCCTGATACAACTTATTAAAATAACGTTTATAAATATTTTGTTTGTCGTTGTTCCACCTTTCTTTCATATCTTAGGAAATCTTTGTCTACTCTTATATTTTATTGTGGGTAGATTCATCTGTAAGAAGAAATAATGTGTTATTAACATGACTAATATTTCGTGAAATAGCCTTCTGCCTGTCTAGAAATAAGTACTTTAATCATATGGAAAGTAAATTTAGCCTTCCTGGCAATGATTGTGCAAACTGTACAGCAAAATTCTCTATATTTTAGGTTCCGGTGCGGGCTTCTGAATGCAATTTTTGTCCAAATCACAGAAATTGGAAAAAATAACAGAAATCACGGAATTTGGAAAAAATAAAACGGAATTGGCCAAAAAATAACACTAATTTCATAGGGCCCTATATATAGAATATAATTTATTTTGTATCCCACTTTAGGAAAAGCTGGTCTACAACAACAGCACAGAACAAAAATAATGACTGCAGTTATCAGTGTGTAAAAAAACGTTCTATATAGCGCGCCTCCGAACCGTTTGTAAAAACGTGCATATCTCACGAAGTATATTTGCTAAAATACAGTAGGTTACTAGTGTGGAATTATTCTAAAAATTTTCACTCATCATGACAGTAAAACAGACCATCCTAAGTCAATCTACTGCAATAATTCCTCTCTCAAACTGTAGAAAGAATGCTGGGAACACTTGATTATGTATGAAAAAAGAAATACCGTCAAATACCGTGAAACCGGTAGAATTTTGACAAATACCGTGATATACATTTTTGGTCATACCGCCCAGCCCTAGCCTTAATGCATTAAACTATTAATGGGAGCCTCACCCAGCTCCATTAAGGCTTATTGATAAACAATTTTAGTACTAGTAATTTATTAATAAACAAAGGCATCAACAAAACATGCCAGAATAGGCCATATTGGAAGTAAATGAGAAACAATAAGTAGAAAAACAAAGTTAATAAATAAGCAGAAGAAAATAATTACCACTGAAGGTTAGGATACAGACCTCCCTGACAACAAGTTAAGGTTATAAAGAGCTACTGTAGACTGCATACAGATAAACCAACCAGGGTGGTTGTTAGTTGGGTTTCAAGGCCCCATGATTTTTTGATTGGCCCAATTTTCCCCTACTCAGGTGAATTAAATTGCCAAACTTTGCCATTATACTCGACAGACAAATCAGCAGGGAAGTGCAGGGAGAACTTCATATTGTTAGCATGCAGTCTACGTTTAATGTTCGTGTATTTGGCTCTCTTCGCGACAACACCAGCACTGTAATCTGGGAACAGAAATACTTTGGTCTGGCGGAAAAACAGTTGGTCCGTGCCCGGCCTTCTGAGAGCACTGTCTTTGCCAAGGGGGTTGTGAAAACGGACAATAAAGCCTTGCGGCTTCCTGCCCTCTCCTCCACCCAAAAGGCGATGTCCCAGACGATTGAGCGCAGTCCAGGTTCGGAGGTGACTTAAAGACCGTGGGAAGTATCTCAGAAAGCAGACCAGACATGAAAGAGACCGGGTCGGACCGTTCGAAACCTTCAGGAATACCGACCAGTCTAACAATATTCCGCCTAGAACGGGATTCTAGGTCCTCAATTTTGTCGCCCATTTTGCGATTCTCTGTTTCCAGACAAGTGACTGCGTTCTCTAAGGTGAGCAACCTGTTGCTGTAAGCAGACAGGTGATGTTCAAGCCCATCTTTGCGGCAAGCCTGTTCCTCCAAAGACGTTTTAATGGATTCTAGAGCCACGGCAATAAGTGAGGTAGCAGCCTCGATTGAGGATTTAACTTGACCGACCAGTACTGCAGACAGCTCGGCCAATGTTCGGTTCTAAAAAGACTTCAGATCAGCCGACGTGGTCGGGGAAGATGTATCCTCCACTATGCTTGTGAGCTTGTCGTATTGGATAGCAGAGCAGGTACCGGCTGCTGTTTGTTTTGTTCTAGATGGTTTCGGCATCGTCTGGTACAGGTAGGTGTATTAAATAATCTGAAAATAAACTATTAATTAAATGGAGATGTTGAGAGGTAGATTCTATATAATCATGTTTAAATACAGTTTGAACAGTTATGAATGGTATTACTATATGAGAGAGTTGTATAGCTATAGTTTGAGGCCTATTGGAGGATTCTAAGACCTATTAGACAGACAGGGAGAAGATTCATGGTCAAGCCAGATAAAACTTTCCTTTAGGAGAGGTACTGTTCGTATATTATAACATCAGAATAAGCAGTATCTTATGGCTTAGGACTTATAGCTTATAACTCTTATATATTGGGACTGCTTATAACTATATGATCCATTGTAGGTTAGACAGTATTTCCATCACAGGTCTAATACATGTGGATGCCATTCAGACTAATAGAACAGGACATTTTACTGACAGGACACTAAACAGATAAGGGGTTACTGAGTTATTTGAATAACAACTAGCGAGGCCAGGTTGATTAGACGCTAGACAGAAGTGAGCCTCCACACACACCACCTCTCCTCTCATGCTAAACCGGAAGTCAACTGGGCTGTTCAAATGAAGACAGATTCAGCAACTGTATGGCCTATCGCGCTTAAAATGTTTTCAGAAACATATTTTGGTGAACTATTTTCATAAAATATGAGATCGTATTCAGAACGAGACGCCATTAGTCTGTTTTGAAATTCGGGAGCAGCCAGACCCACGTGACGTGTTCATCCAATCAGCTGCCAGGTGTTGCGTTTATCACGCTGACCAGTTCATTCCGCTCATCATTTATGAACCGTGCGATGCACATGCACCGAACCGAGACAAGCGAACCAAACTGTTCTGATGTTTTTTCATGAACCGTACCACACCTACGTGCTAAGAGTACAAAACCCCAGTTACAGAAAATTTGAAATTCTGACTAACTATGCCCCAGCCCTATTGAATACCAAAAAAATGAAAAGCATAATCTAATCTATATCTATCTATATCTATATCTATATCTATATCTATATATTCAAAAAGCTGTTTAAATACATAACCTTCAACTAATCTAATAATCTATGCTTAATTTCTTTTTAAATAAATACAATGTCACAATGATGAAGTGACGTCTGTTTTCTAAAAAAAAGTATTTCCCAAATTAAAACTAATGTCAAATTACCATAATTGTGTCAATTTTAAAATGTCATTGCACCATTTGAAATAAAAAGGTATAATGACATTATCAGCGGTCGGTGTGGCATAGTCGCAGACAAGACAGGGATAGTGGGCATTGGGAAGGTAGGATAATGGGGGAAAAAAATAACAAAATAATAATACTTCTGCCATGCACTGTCCTTCCACACACACAGCAAGTTGTTGTGGTACAGCAAAAACAGCCTGTACCTGTTGTGAAACCACTCTGCCAACTTCTGACACTACTCACCATGAACTTCTGCACACTGATGGGGAAGGTGGCAGAGTACAACAGGATCTGACGACCCTTGGCCAGG
>JACXGM010007437.1:0-30677 GCA_016801145.1 Umbra pygmaea
TCTCTCTCTGTTTCTTTCTATCTCTTTCACAGGTTGACTATGTCATCAGTAATGCATGTTGTACAAGGTGTACTGTCTTGCAGATCAGGGAGATTACCCTGCTCATCTCCAGCTACGTCAACAGTGCCCATCAGCAGAAAGCTGCCGCCCACCATCTCTCCGCCCCCGCCCTACTGGAGGCTCTGCCTGTCAATCTGAAAAGCAAAGAGCTGAGGAGTAAATCCCCACCAGCCTCAGGCAGACCGAGCAAGGCACCTACTCTGTTATGACCAGACAGATATATCAAGTCAGGAGAACAGCAGCTAACTGGAACCAGGAATGTGTTCAGGTGGTTCAAAATGGATTGAAACTGAAAAGTACAATCTTATATCCTGTCCAATGACCTCCATCCAGTGAAGGGACTCATGACATCATATCACTTACAAATATAACATTTGAAATGTATTATGTCTAATCCTGGGAAGCTTTCATTTATTCAGCTGTTGACTATTCTGTTCGAGCACCAACAAGCAATATAAGTGTTATTTATTGACATACCACCTCCAAAGTTTGATGGTTTAAGCTTTTATTTTATTTCTATTGCTGGTTATATAGTCTTTGTAACTATGATAAAGATTTTTATTTGTTTTATTTTGTACCTTTGGATAAGAGTCTTAGTTATTAGTGTCCTTGAACATTTTCCTAAAGAGAAGTGTAAGTTTTATGGCCTTAAAGCTGAAGAAAATGGATGCATCCCAGTGAATACCTAAAGAAACGGCATGTAGGACAGAATTATTAAATTAATATGGGAGACAGAACATTGTCTCATTGCATTTCAGTTGGAGAGATGAAGAAACTTATGTCATTAAAATGTACTTATACATGTAGATACAGTAGATTAGGGAAAGGGAGTGGCTGTTTTCTGGAGACAATAGAATGTGTGTAATGGAAATCAGTGATGTCAAGTGTTTTTATATATATATACTGTATATATATACTGTACATGTAGTGTATGAGGTACAGATAGGTATTCAGAAACAATGTTCTTAATGAAGAAGATAGTTACTGAATATTACAGTAGACTATTCAGAAAGACTATTCTTTATGAACAGAGTAGATAGTTACTGAATATTACAGTAGACTATTCAAAAAGACTACACTGTGTTCCAAATTATTATGCAAATTGGAATTTAATGTCATAAACATTAAATATTTTGTTTTTCAATCAAACTCATGGATGATATTTTGTTTCTGGGATCTTTGGATCACTGAAATCAATCTCAGACACCGGTGGTAATTAGTTTGCCAGGTGAGCCCAATTAAAGGAAAACTACTTAAGAAGGATGTTCCACATTATTAAGCAGGCCACAGATTTCAAGCAATATGGTTTCTCTGCTGTGGAAAAGCGTCAAATAGTGCAATGCCTTGGACAAGGTATAAAAACACTAGATATTTCACGAACTTAAGCGTGATCATTGTACTATGAAGAGATTTGTGGCTGATTCAGAGCACAGATGTGTTTGTGCAGATAAAGGCATAATGAGGAAAGTTAGTGCCAGACAAATTCATCGGATTAAGACAGCAGCTGCTAAAATGACAAACATGTATTTGAAGCTGCTGGTGCTTTTGGAGTCCCGCAAAACGCAAAGTGTAGGATCCTCCTAAGGCTATTTGGCCACCCCTAACCAATGCTCACAAGCGGAAATGGTTACAATGGGCCCAGAAATACATGAAGACTAATTTTCAAACAGTCTTGTTTACTGTTGAGTGCCGTGCAACCCTGGATGATCCAGATGGATTGAGTAGTGGGTGGTTGGTGAATGGCCACCATGTCCCAATAAGGCTGCGACGTCAGCAAGGAGGTGGTGGACTAATGTTTTGGGCCGGAATCATGGGAAGAGAGCTGGTAGGCCCCCTTAGGGCCACTGAAGGTGTGAAAATTACCTCTGCAAAGTATATAGAGTTTCTGACTGACCACTTTCTTCCATGGTACAAAAAGAAGAACCATGTCTTCCGCAGCAAAATCATCTTCATGCATGACAATACATCATCTCATGCTGCAAAGAATATGTAATTGGCTGCTATGGGCATAAAAGGAGAGAAACTCATGGTGTGGCCCCCATCCTCCCCCAATCTCAACCCTATTGAGATCCTTTGGAGCATCCTCAAGCAAAAGATCTGAGGGTGGGATGCAGTGTGCATCAAAACAGCAGCTCTGCGAGGCTATTCTGACATCCTGCAAGGAAATTCAAGCAGAAACTATCTAAAAGGTTTCAGTGCATGCAAGAATTGTGAAGGTGATATCAAAGAAGGGGTCCTATGTTAACATGCAGCTTGCCCTGTTTAGATGTGTTTGATATAAATAGCTTTTGATTTAAGTAAATATGCCCTACTAATGCTGCAAATTCAACAAATGAACATTTTCAGTTCTTTACAACCTATAAAATGTTTTCAAACTCTGTTGTGCATAATAATTTGGATCAGTGAATTTTGAGTTTTTTATTTTTGAAAAAAATACTGTTTTCATTGGGTGGTTAGTTCAATGAAATTCAACTTATACCCTAATGTTTGGTGACTTAAAAATAATACTGTCTGTCATTTGACTATTTAGGAAATCAGTGTAAAATATAATTTGCATAATCATTTGAAATGCTGTGTATTCTTTATGAACAGAGTAGATAGTTACTGAATATTACAGTAGACTATTCAGAAAGACTATTTTTTATGAAGAATGTATTTGGTTTGTTACCAGGTATTCATGCCCTATAGCATCTGTGTTACTGTGGGGCTAATGTGGGGAAGATAAAGGCCTTTGAATCTCAACCTACTTAATTACTGTGACCACCATGTTGTTTTCACATCCTTGTAGAAATATGGTAGGGTGAGATAAATAGGTTGTGCAAACTGCTCACTTATATTCATACATTTCACACTGTATTCTGTGTCAATAGAGAGGCTTTTGCTGAGTGACAGGATATTGGGTTTGAGTGGGAACATTAGATTGGTGAAATAATATTTGACAAGAGCGTGTGCTGTTTACAAGTGCTGTAGGCATGTGAAGGCAAAAAGCTTGGCTCCCAAGTATAGATTAAAAGGGCTAGCATTTCCAGGGAACTTACCTCAGATGCCTGTTTTATTAAAATTTGCATGCAGTAACACAAAACTGGAAAAAACATTATCTGACATGAATGATAATTTGGTAAAACTTGAGTCCATTTTAAATAGTTTGTTATATGTTTCTAATGTCAGGTCTTCATATATGTCATCCCCAAAACAAAACGTAAACTGTGTTTTCTTATATTTATTTGGATGTGCCATTCATTTAAGAATAGAGTTGATCTTCTTAGCCATTATTGTACCATTTAAATAAATGTCCTTAAACTAATGGATTCAAGCAGCTGGAATCCTTACATACTGCCAGTAGCCATTTACAGTGTGTTTCATTGTCAACAGAGTATTTATCTTATAAAAACAAGCATACAACTGTGATGTATCATGGGTAAATTTTTAAGACTGACTGACTGACTACAAATAATATTGAGTAGTAATACAAGTGAATGTGATTTGTAGATACCATGGTTTGGTTCGTTTCATGTTTGCAGTATAAAAACACTTTTTGGATACTCCCAGAGTGTATGGCTGCAGCCTGGAGCCTCCCGTGGCATGCCCTCTCGTCTCATGCCCTCCCGCCTGGTGCGGTGCCCGAGCTTCTACTTTTCAAAGTAAAAGCTCACGTCTGGTCTGCTATGTCTTCTTCCTACTTTGGTGTTTTTTAACTAAACAGTAACTGCAATCACACAAATGAATAAAATACTTAAAAAAAATCTGTCTGTAAGATAAATGCAGATGATCATGCTAATAAATAGTCAAAAAGTAAAAGCCGTATTTTACATGATGGCTTAACAGCAAGGTTTCAGAGTGGTTAAGGTTAGGGTAAGGGTTTGGGTAAGGCTTATGGTTAATATATGGTTAAACGATATTTATGGCTATACTTGTAAAAATCGTATCTTACATGGGCTTAACAGCAAGGTTTCAGAGTGGTTAAGGTTAGGGTAAGGGTTTGGGTAAGGCTTAAGGTTAATATATGGTTAAACTATATTTATGGCTATACTTGTAAAAATCCTATCTTACATGGGCTTAACAGCAAGGTTTCAGAGTGGTTAAGGTTAGGGTAAGGGTTTGGGTAAGGCTTATGGTTAATATATGGTTAAACTATATTTATGGCTATACTTGTAAAAATCCTATCTTACATGGGCTTAACAGCAAGGTTTCAGAGTGGTTAAGGTTAGAGTAAGGGTTTGGGTAAGGCTTATATAATATAGGGTTAATATATATTCATGGCTAAACTTGTTAATATAACAATTTAAAGATTTTCAATTGATTCCAAAAAACAATCTCACAAATATACATGTGACTTAATATGAATTAACATGTGAAAATAATTCGCGATTTCGTATTTTTGACCTTCTGAACTTTACGCTTGACACGCCTGGGCATGAGACGGGAGGGCATGAGATGGGAGAGGGCATGACAGGAGGCTCCAGGCTGCAGCCATACCCTACTCGGATAGTCCGGACTTTCGGGACCAATTACAGGAAGCACGCCCTTCTACTTAAGAATCTAAGGGAGACGCAAGAGACGTACGTGGTGACGACACGCCATAGGGACGTCATGGGAAGTTATTTAGATGCTTGCAAAATCACTATGTGAAATCGAAAAGAACTTGATCAAATGTATATTATATAAACTTTTTTACAGGCTCTAGGCCCACAACAGGACATACACCACACAAAATACATCATTACATAAAAACATATACAATACACCCTTTTTCACAAAAATCTTAAAAGGCACTCGTACCAATGCTTCCATAGGTGTGATTGATACCGGACCGAGCTACACCTGGGACTTGTGAGCCTTACTATAATGTAGTTTCGTGACTCATCAAGTCGCCCCATAAACTTAAACATTAGATTCCTCAAGAGGGCCTGTAAACAGCTTAGCCTCAAGTCACAAAAAAGCTTACTAGCACTACTGCTCCTGGGCTTCTTCAGCAGTATCCTCAGACAATCGTTATATGCTACCTGCAGCTTGTGCATGGTCTCCTTTCTGTAGTTGACCCACAATGGGGCTGCATACATAGGGGTACAGTAAGCACGAAACAAGTGCACTTTCACATCATCAGAGCAGTAATGAAATTTCCGGACTAACATGTTCACTTGTACATACAACATTCGTCTTTGCCTATACATGTCAGCATCATCCTCCATCTTGTCAGTAATGATATGCCCAAGATATTTTGTACAGTTAGATACACAGATACATTGCCCTGACAAGTAAAAACTAGGAAAGTGCAGCTTCTGATCTTCCCTAGTCCTACAAACCAACACAACACTCTTCCTTGCATTGTACTGGACATCAAACTCACCCCCATACGTGGAGCATATATCCAACAACTGCTGGAACCCAACAGTACTGGGGGACATAACAACCAAATCATCTGCATACATCATGTGATTTAACAGAGTGTTCCCTATTACACATCCCGTCTTATATATCCCCAACTGCTTTGAAAGTTTATCCATATATAAGTTAAACAGTGCCGGAGACAAAAGCCCCCCGTGCCGTACTCCATTCCTTACACTGAATGGTGACGATAAGCTATTTCCCCATTTAACCTGCATGCTTTGTTTTGCATACCAGTAAACCAGTATACGTAAGATGCATCCCGGCACACCCCTAAGCATAAGTGTATTAAAAAGCTTCTGATGATTTACTCTATCAAATGCCTTGGACGCATCAATAAACCCAATCAACATTGTGGAGCCCTGCCTTCTTAGGATTCAACAGCTTCCTTCAATGCATAGATACATAGATCAGTACTGTGTTGAGACTTAAAGCCAAATTCTACACATACAATGTAATTAAACACGAACGTTGGTTCGGACCTTGGGCCTGACTTTTAGGTGTGAAAACGCTATCGGCTATTAAGTTTGAACTATAGTCAGATTTATGTCACTGCAGTTGCTTCTCACAAACTGCAAAATGAAGCCATGACTGGTTGTGACTGGGAAGCAGTATCTGTCAACCAATCATTGTTTGTGGATGACTCAAAGGAACATGACTGAAACAGGTACCAATGTGTCTATGATGACTCATGTATACAATGAAAAAAGAACCGGATAGACCACTCTCATCAATGGAACCTTTTACACACAAAATATATTTCTTTTATGTGTGATATAATGTTAGGTGGACAGAAGTGTTTTGTAATGTATACTCTATTTTATTGGAAATGTTGTTATTATTTTTCTACCTACACAGTGAGAAGAAAAGTAAAGTTCATACAATTGTAAAATATTGAACATTTTAAACAATAACAATTAAATACAACTAAGAGCATAGCATAACTACTATACAGAGGCACTAGTATGTAACCTTTATAATCTACCTTTTTTAAGGTTTTTGACATTTCCTACAGATTATCAATATAAATTATGTAAAATATGTCTAGTGTCTGCTTGACTTTATAAATTACATAATCTGGTATAATTTAGTTCAGCCCTCCAGTTTATTATTAAAGGTGAGTTTGATGCTTTACAGAAGATACTTACACATATTTGCTAAATTTGGACCTAGATTACAAAACCAATATTGACATTAACTAACATACATAATTGTAAGGATATATAGTATGAATAGGCATTAGACACAATGTTATAACAGCAAAGACATTTTCCCAGAATGATGTCCATCAGCTTTTTGACCACAGCATATACTGGGTTCCTTTTAGTTTTTTGCATCTCCAAAAGAAATATAGCTATAATTTCTGGGTGCTTATCATATATTCTGACAGGTATGTAACACATTTTTATTACTTAACTTGAATGGCAAAAATGTGTGTCTGGAGGACAGTTTGAAATGAACTATTTTTGCTTCATGTTGACCAACTATGATATTTTAGTCTTATGAGAACAACAGTAGCACATAGCAGTAGGCTGCAAGTCAATATGAACATTCAAGCAGTTTAATTTGCTAGAGATTAAAAAAAAAGATATTCTAGAAATGTAGAAATATGCAATAGCAATGTTGTTGCTATTATGTTTTTTTCTGAAACTAATAACTACTCAGACAAATTGAACAATATGTACAGGTGCCCTGACTACAGCACACTGTCACAGAATCGACTATTCCTGTAATTTCACCAACATTATATTTGTCAAGACATCCTTTCAGCGTAAAACAAATCAACAAAACATGTATAAGCATGGGCTTAACCAGACTCGTGAAACACTCTGGGCTGAAGCGAAGGAAGGTTTGAACACATTTAACTTCATTCATCAACTTCAGTCTACAGTTTGAACAATTTCGATTTAGCACTATAGTGTAGCACTCCAACATTCCCCAGTACAATGTTGCCCCTCCCCCTCCCAACTGCCTGTCTCCCGGTAGGCTCTTCACTGGCTGTGGTCATGAACACTGAGCCAGGAGCTTGAAAACAAAGACCTGTCTGGAACTGACACACCCTCATTCCAGGTACAAAGAGGAGTAGGGGGATGGGGAAATACGAGACCCAAACCTGTCTAAACTAGTTGGAGGCACTTTGTTCCTTAGGAGAAGCATGAAACTATAAGACTTGGAAGAACAGGTGGAAAAGGGAAAAACTATGAAGCAATGCATAATGTCGATTGAATAGGCAAATAATATTTAGAGGACAAACTCTGTTGATAAACAAAAGCATAATTTAATATACCAACTGTAAGATTACTTTGTTTACATTAGGTGTTGGAATTATTTGTCAGATTAGTTAACCTTTTCACACCTTTAATAACAGCACCATATACAGTAAGTACAACTAAATATAACGCGTTTCAGGAACCCAACATCCAGCCTTTGAACAAGCAGACAGAGGATATTTTCATATGGAAATTACCACCTACAAAATGGTGGCCTCTAAAAACACTGTTTAAAAATGAGTTTTCACACCTGTCAATATGGTTAATAATCTCTATTGAAATATACTGTTAACCATTCTATATACACACAGTACCCACCCATTAACATACTGTATATGGCATTTTAAGTGTTTAACTGTTAACCAGGCAAGTTGACGAAGAACAGATTATTTTCAGCAACGAACTGGCAGCAATTTTTTGTTAACAGTTCTGCTCACGAACAGAACAAGGCTTAAACCGGGCCTTACGGACACCAGACAGACACCCTAAACACTAAGCTACACTGATGAATTCACTTCACTGCTATGATGAGAAAAAATAAGTCACAATGATTTCACAAACTCAGTCCCAAGGAATATCCGAACTTGCTCTATAATACTGAGGTAATGTAAACTGAACCAACAGGTTTGACATGTTAAAGAACTGATGTTGACAAACCACATCTTAAAAAACAGATTATGTCATAGTATCTACACACACACACCCCTCACCTTCCAATGAAAACTAAAATATTTTTAAAGCTGTATTAACAGTGCACAATGTTGTATAGAAATTCTCTTGAAACACATTGTGTTATTTGTAATTGTACATTTATGAGAGTTGTGTCTGTAAATGTATCAATGCTCTATTTGTGTTTGTGATCCTAGGAAAAATGGTATCTGCTGTCAGGACTGGATGGGGGGGGGTCAAACATGAAGCAAAGCTCCACAGCAAGAAATCTTTGAAATATTTCCCAAAGTCACAGCTCTGACCTGTATGTATTATACAAAATATATATTAAATATATATATATATATACACACACAAATTCCTGTATGGATAATCCCATGGTGAAAAGGCCCACAAAGAAGTCAGCAACATTTCCAGAGTATCACAGAGTCTGAACATGACATACGTAGAGAAACACACACAATTGCCTTTTCAACCTGGGATAAACAACCAAACAAGCTCAATGGAAACTCAATTTAGCTGTTAAGAAAACAAAAACCCCTACACTCAAGTCTGACAATTCCAAATTGTCTGAACTCAGTGGATTAGAACTAAGAATTTCTGAAAAAATAATTGAACAGGACGTTGAGAACACAGGGTGCAGTATGGGTAGTGGTTCTAAAGTTAAGAATGATGAACAAGTAACATTCAATACTTCCTTCTCCACCCTGCCTAATCTCAACTAGGATTAATTCAGAGTAACTAGACTTGGCTCGGAGCATAATATTATGCGTGTACAACTCCTCGCTTAGAATCAATAGCTATACATCTAAACTTCTCAAAAAAAAGTGTTTGCATGGTAATCATATCCATTAAGACACATTTAGAGGGTCAAACACTCACTGAAACACATTAACAGACCAAGCAGGAGGAAACATTTGAAATACACTTTATTAAAAACAAACAATATGAAACTGTACACTGACATTCAAACCTAAAAAATAATTTTGTTTAATCTACTTGTGCATTAATCCTGTGTTTTAAGCAAGTCACTCTGGTCTTGTACAGATAGGCCAACACGTTCTGTAGCTCATAAATATAGGTGTTTGATGGCATGTAGTATTAACTGCAAATAAAACTACCCACCCCCTCCATGTAACAATATAAAAATACAGCACACCAAGTTACATTAAAGACAATACAATTGCAGAATGCTTTGTAAAATGCAATATACAAGGTGTTCATAGTTCAGCGTAGAACCGCCTCTGGTGAACAGTCTTCTACATGTCGTTCAGTTCTCTGGGCTGAAAAAACAAACAATTACACATGAAGCAGCAACTGACACTTCAATATGCTAGCATAGCTTTATTGGCAAACATTCACAACTTGCTGAATTCAAAACAGTGACCATAACGCATTTCAAACACTAGCTGACACGGCCAGATTACCTACCTCTGCCTTGCTATACTTCTGCTGGTCTCGTCTCCTGGCAAGGAAAAGGACCACCAGCCCAGCGAGTACAGCCAGGATGACTACCACAATAACGGCAATGATCCCACCAGTCAGCTTTTTCATGGTGAAGGTCGGGGGATCTACATCAACGTAGTAAACTAAGATGTTCTCCATGTTCAGCTGCTGGCCGTTCACTACGGGGGTGAACGTGGCTTGGTCGTAGAACAGGGGCAATATCTTGACCTGAAAATTACAGGGAACATCCACACATTAGTCATGTCCCCTAACTAATATTTTACTTCCAGATAGAACTTAATATCAGTTTGACAAACGTGCCATTAGAAAGTAAGAGATTGAGCCATACGTCTTTCTCCATGTAGTAGGCCATACGAGACAGATCTGTGTTGCGGTCAGTCATTTCCTTCTTGACATCAACAACGATCATGCGTGCTTTAGGGTCGTAATCCACATCAGTCACCAAATTGGAACTAATGTTATACCGGAGCTGGATGGCAGATGAAATGGCACTGCATGAGAACAAAAGTACAACGGCAACTCATTAATGTGTTTATTTCACAAGAATTCTATAATTAAGCAATAAGGAAAACGCAGACATAGTTGTGGTATGTCTGCCATATACTAACAGCTGTTTTAAGTCACTGCACATCAGAGTGCCAAATACAATATACAACCCCTGAGATCTTTTTGCTATAACCATTAGCAGGTATAAACTACAATAACCAAGAAATGAACCAATTCGCATTCTAGATTGAATTCTTGATATTCAAATTTGACAAGTCCATTATGAAACAATTACTTACGTCTTAAGCTGATTAGCATCCACAGGGTTGCTCACTTCCTTGTGTGTCAGCTGTAGACGAACCCAACTGAAATGGAACAAGGTGTTACATTACAACGGGTACAATGTCCTAGGCATCAGAATGTAGAATACCCATAGAACACACACACACACACCTACATCAGAGTGAAGTCATTTATGGCCATTACATCCTAGTAATCTATGGAACACTGCAGTTTGACATCTCACATCTAGTAGGTTTTCCAGTTCAGATGTATTTACTTAGCATTTATTGCACTTGCAGCCAACAAATGCCAATGAATCAATAATCAATGTTGGAAAAGCTGATTCAAATACTAATAATGCACAAGCCAGCATGCCTTAACACTGACTAAGCCACTACTAAAAAACATGCAAATAAGGCTTTACATCCTACAGCATTAGTGGCAAATTCCAATTTAAAATATTCAACAGGCAATAGTATATTAATGAACACTGTATAGTCACATTTAGTTTAAAATTGTGATGCCACTGGTAATGAAAGGTTTAGACAATGTTGTGGTAACAGTAGTGGTTCAATGCAATACAGTTTATACAGTAAATGTGTTTAGAAGTGTACATAGTCTATAAGATGCATTGCACGATTTTTTGCCACATGCTGTAAAAATGGCACGGTCAAGCAAAACCAATGTCAGACGTGTGTAGTCTGTGTTACATAGAGCCTGCATTATATAGAGTCATTGTTATATAGTCTGCCAGTAGTGGCTCAAATAGATGAAATAATGATTCATTGTTCCTGTTTGTTATAGTCATTGATTATTTGGTCAAAACACGATTGGACAAATGCGGTCCTTAAATGGAGAAATATCCTAAGATATTTAGCTTAGGTTTAGAATTTCCTGTTCAAGGCTGGCTGAGTACAACAATCTGTCTAACATATGACCTCAAATTAAGTGTGAGCAAATTAACCGAGATTTATTCTGTCTCAGAAAATAAGCAAAAACAGGTTGCTGAAGATGACTTTGGTTTTGATGGCTTTTGACAACCTCTGGAGTTTCATGGCTACCTGAGGTACGATAATGACGACATATGTAGATTATGCACATTTCAGTTGCATCATATATCCAGGTTAGTTGATTTAAAACTAATTATAGCAATGGCCACGGGGAACATCCCATCATGAACAGTCTCATTCAGGGACATAAAGTAACAGCCTTCAACTTGGCTGTGGGATAATTCTTAAACACTAGTCCAGGGGTGTCAAACCGGATCCACAAAGGGCCTAGTGTCTGCAGGTTTTCGCTTTTACCTTGTACCTGAATGATTGAATGTCACTAATTAGTTAGGATCTCCCCTCACCTGGCAGTCTTAATAGTTCTTAATTGGGCACTAATTAAAGGGAAAAACCAAAAACCAGCATACACTAGGCCCTCCGTGGAACCGGTTTGACACCTGTGCACTAGTCAAACACCCTAACCTCAACTTGCTGCATACAAGTCTAAATGAGCTACATGAGGCAAGACATCACATGGAGGTACTTACTAGGTCTCCACCAGCTTGTCACACTTCAGATTCTTATCTCCCTTGTCAGTCCTGCGTACACCAGCACTGTTCACACACCAGCATGTATCGGTGTTGTTGCATTGCTTGGCCCGAAAGGCACCTGTGGTCTCACAATCTGGGTCATAAATGCCATCGTTGTCAACAAAGGCACTTTCCACTGGCTTTCCTCCAGTTCGAGTAGATTGTCCCGTAATAGCACGGTGCATCTCTGCCTTCATTAAAAAGCATTTGGGGATCACTGAAAAGAGGGATTAATAAAAACTCATTACTAAAAGAACAGGTGACAAATAACAGAGTATCTGAATAGGTAGTATACTGTAATGTGGTATGAAACAGGAAGTATTAAAAGCTCTTCAAATAAGAGGTTGAAAATAGTTCCTAAAAACTTACATGCAGAGCAGTTCAATTGTTGCTTCATGTCATCTGACAATTGAAGCTTACATTGGCATGGGGAGCCATCACAGGTAGCCCACTTCATTGTGGCACAATTTGGACCTGAGGAAGAAGAATAAAATAACTGGTGCATTCTACGAAGTGATAGACGGATATTATCGTCCAGATATATCGGGGCGATATTTGCACTTTTGTTTAACAGCCGATACGCAGCTGCTGCTTTCGCCGATTTTCCCGGCATTATTTACAGACAGGCGTCCACACTGCTCTGTGTTACTGGACACGCTGCAGTTCACTATTTGAGTGTATGAGGTGGTAACTTAAAAAGGTACAGTTAGTAGAATCTGAGCTGTAACAATAGAACTACATTCTCTTTCCGGCTGACCAGCTTACAAAACGCAGTAAAAACTGTATTCCATGAGAGAGATACACACAAGTGTGTGTTTGAGTGTGTGTCTGTCTCTTATGGAATACAGTTTTTACTGCGTTGTGTGTGTGCGCGTGTGTATAAATAACTGATGGATTACGGATTCACTATGCAGAGATTTGCAGCAAACAACTAATGGCCTAAAATTTATTATATTAAATAGTTTTCAGCTTGACAAAAATGTCCCCATGTTTACTTGACAGGTTTACAGCGGAGGTAGAAACAAGTCCAGCATGAACTTCCCATAGGTGATGTAGGCCTTCAGGCAACGCTCCATAATGGGCGTTGGTTACACACCTATTCCCAACCCCCACTCGTTTCCGCATCGAAACCAGTTGTTTTAGTAACATACGTAAATTAAAGTCATACTATTCAGTCATGGCATTGAAATACTTAACAGATTATGAAATATATCATGAAGAAAAGCAGAACTAGATTAGTTTTTTATGTAAGGGGTGAAGCTGACTTATTGTAAAGGAAAAATAAGAGTATTGTAAACCAAATTGATCAAATATCCAAAGGCGACCACACCATCAATATCTGCTTAGGTAAAGGAATACCCAAGCGTTTCCATGTATTTCTTCTGATTGAGATAATTGATACTTTAATATAGGAATAATAATAATAATAATAAAAAATACTTACATTGAGCTGAGGTACCCACTGCCAAAGTCGCAAGAATAAATGCGATCCAAAACTTCATGGTTGAAATTAGGAAAAAGTGTTAACAATGACCTTCCCAAGCTTTGCGACCGTCCAATCCAACACAAAGCACCAAGATGGAGAAAACACCTGAGCGACACGAACTCCTTTGCACAGGTGCGGCTCGTTTAACCAGTTCTGAAACTCAACGACTTTAGGAAACAGCCCTTAAACGGCTTAATGTGCAATATATGTGTATTTAATAATTTGACTATACGGATTTTATTTGAAAGCACAATACGTTATAATGCTATATCTTCAATCGACAACTGTAAAACGAAAAGTACTTAATTTATAAGAGAAGAAGTCTCATGACGTAACCTAATTTAAATAATGAGGAGGGGGTGTGTGGGTTATTACCTCACAGCTTTTCCCGTCTTGACCATATTAGGGATTAAGATAGCTGTTAACAAACCAAGTTTCACATAGGTAGAAACGACACCGGATCAGTTTTGTTTATGACACTGATCAGTTGTGTTTATGTGCTGGTTCAAGTCCCCATGGCAATGAGAAATCACGTTTACTCATCTACACCAGCGACAAATGTGTAATATTAAATAGACTTGCACAACTGTTTTTAATATAGATTTTATTAATCTATTGAACAAAATGACTAGAAATGTACTTTGAAATATGATCTTTTTATAGATTAAATATTTAATTTATCAGACCATATCATTTAAACCAAAACACTGTGTGGTTGTTTCACTTGGTATTGAAGCTGATAAACCAGACAGGTAGTTTCCCTTTATCTGTTCTTATCAACACAGTAAAAATACTTTATTATTTTATGACCTAGTATATTATCTGTTAGTAGCAATATTCTCACAACACAGTTGATTAATATGTCTATTGGTGTAGTAATCTCTTGTCTTGTGTCAACAAATTGTCTCAGAGTAGGAATGCAAATCTAGCATCTGCCTGGGTTCATTATAAATGAAAAGTCCAAACTGATTAACACTCATACTCCTATTTGTTTTTTGTTCTGTATTTACATTATCTGTGATTACAAAGGACTAATGTTAATGTTGGATTAATTTGGCCATGTAGACCATACTCAATAATAAGAAAGACCTGATTTTAGACTTTCTCACAGAAAACTATACACAGTCATGATATGTAAAATAGAACCAAACTGTTTTGTCATACAGTTCTTTACAGATGCTTCCCCCATCCCATCCTGGGTCCACTTGGCTTTATGACTTTAAAGAGAGAGGATGATAAACCCTTAGGGTAGTAGTCCAGTTATTATGAGAGGAACGATACGTAAAATAAGTATGGGTGTTCCCCTTCCCAGCAGTTTAAGATGTCACAGGGTTCTAAGGTTTGGTAGATGTCCTATTGTTTTGGTTCCCCTGGGGAAACAAACGACAGCAGTGGAGGAACAGAACTGGCATATCGCCTGGATAGGAAGAAATAGAGGAGACAGTCTACCACAGACAGGCACCCACCTTACAGCTTAGAACAGTATGCACCCTCAGCCCCACAAAGGCCTCCTGACTCAGAGAAGATAGAAAAATATGCGGTGAGTTAATATCAACTTTGATATCAGTAACTAAAATGTCTGGTAGCCTTCTTGGGGTATATTACTTACATTTTGAGCCATATTCCTTATGTTTCTATCATTTTCTGTATTTAAGTCATATTTATATATTATTTTCCCATATGTAAAAGATTTCAAGACGCTAGTGTCTGTGATACATATTATATTACAATGTGAAAGTTAAGCTGTAAACCACAGATCAGGAAGACTTTGGCCATCTGATTTTAAATGTTCTGAACAATTGTAAAATCAAGACTGATTCTTTTGACTTTTGACTGATTCTTTAGAAAATTTTCAAGAAATTATTTTTGTAGGATTCTGGATTTCATGCTTAATTCCTACTGGGAATACTCCGACTGGGAGTTTGGGAAACAATGAAATACAAAATGTATGTATAAATATATATAAAAAATATATATATATTGTATTTGTATTTTATTCTGATTTATATTTAAAAGATTACATCAATAATTAAAAAGGAAAGCTAGCAATTAATGGTACTGTTGGAACGCGGAGATGCTGCAGCAAATAATGAGTGGTGGCTCGGTTATGTGGGTTCATCAGAGCCGGAGATATTGCGTCTCAAAATCGGTCATTTTTTAGACTGGCTTTTTTACTAAAAATATTACAGACAGGAAGCAGGAAGTGAAAATGACAAAATATCAAATCTGCAATAATGTAGGACATCATTCTACACAAAAACAGTAATTTTTGGAAGGGGGAAATGGCTGGGATTATAAAAACATATAGTTTGTATGTATGAAAATAGTGAGAAATATGTACAACATAATGATATTGAACTGTTTGTATGTTCTCCAAACATTGTCACTGGTTCGGTAGTAATGCCAATTTGTATGTTGCAACCTTATTCTTCATGGTTTACATACATTTACACATTATACTGTACACCAAAAAACAACCATATGTTTTTGTATGTTATTGAGATATATATGACATAATTACATCAACATCAATGTCTCACATTGTTGGATTTCATTTATTAATGTTGTAGCCAAAATACTTCTGAATCCAAAATTACAACTTCACTTCACTGCAGATCAAAGTATGACCTTTCCTGAGGCCAAAAGGTCAACTTTGTGCCAGGTAGACTTAAAGGTACAATATGTAGTTTTCCAAAACAATAACAAAAGACATACTTTGCATTAAAAAAGCAAACATCACTATACTTATATTATATATATTTGTTAGTTGTGTACTTACATTATCCCAAATGTTTCCACCAACTTTCAAACACAGAGAAATTTGTAATTTAATTTGAAGACACGGGACGTTTAATTTTGTCGCCCGTTAATGGTGTCATATAACCTTTGACTCCTCTAGTTACTCTAAGGGAACCGCCAAACATAACGTGAATAAAGTTATAATATATTTAACAATACATTACTTTGTCAGTGAATGTTTTTAATGCTGGAGACGCTAGATTGGCAGGTTGTCATTGACGACGACAACAATACCAATGATCCAACGCGACTTCTCGACATCATCAAAGTACATGTTTTGCTATTGTTTTGATTGAGAGACCCCTAGTGGCCAAAAACTACATATTGTACATTTAAACTCCCCTTAGACCTTGAAGGTTTAAAGCAATTCATGGGTGACTATATAATATTGCAGAATACAAATTGTAATACAGAAATAAAAAAGTCTGCATATCTCAAATGTGACGTTTTATTCTTTCATTCTTACAAATTACAGTGCCTATAGAAATGCATCATAACCTGTCTAACTCCTTACCCTTTGTCACATTACACCATGGAAATTAAAATAAATTAATCTAACTTTTGCCAGTTGTATTTACCGTCAACATCAAAGTGAAAATTACATTTACAAAAATTCGATTATTAAAAATGTATTAGTGAAATACCTGGTTTGGATAAGTGATCAGCTCCTTAGATTAACCATTATAAACTTGCTCATGAACAGCCAATCACTTCCCAGATCACACAGCATGCTAATTGCCCCCCCACCGGACATTTTTTATGGTTTTGATTACTTCATATGAGATCTGTCTGTTCCATGATGAGTCCATTACTAGTAGTTCATTGCAACGCAAAGAATACACCATGGTTGGAAAGGTGCTTTCCAAAAGTCTTCAGGACAAAGTTGTGGAAAGGCACAGATTAGAAGAACAACACAAAAAGATTTCAAAGGCTATAACTATCCATCTGAGTAACGTTTAGAGCATTGTTAAGTAGTGGAAAGCGTATAGCACCACCAACACCTTACTTAGATCGAGCCATCCCTCCGAACTGGATGACCGAGCCAGGAGGACATTAATCAGGGAAGCTACCAAGAGGCCAATGGCAACTTTAAAGGACTTACAGATCCTTATGGCTGAGATTGATCAGTCTGTGCATGTGACAACAATCTCACAAGCTTTACACAAAGCTGGCCCTTTTCTGAAAAGGGCCACACAGTCTTAATTGCGTTTGCAAAGAAACACTTGGAAGATTGTAATGCCATGTGGCAAAAGGTTTAATGGTCAGATTAGACCAAGATTTAATTCTTTAGAATGAACCGTAAGCATTATGTTTCACAAAAACCAAACACAGCACACCACCCAAAACACACCATACCTACTGTGAAGCATGGTGGTGACAACATTATGCTGTGGGGTGTTGCTCCAGAAAATGGATGCTGCCAAGTACACCGAAATTCGGATTTGTAAATATTGTAAATAACACAAAATGTAGCTAGAGATAATATTAAAATGGCACAGGTAATTGGTCTTAACATTTGGTCACGGTTAGGTAAGGGTTGGGATGGGTGTGGAGTGTAGGGGGCAATAATAAAAAACAAAAAAGTGGGATTGGAAATTATGCACAATATAGAACAATGACAACCCTGTTGTCAAATACTGAAGCTGACCTTTCCCCATAAAAAAATTTAAATAAAAAAATAAGGTACACCGAAATTCTTAAGGAAAACTTGCGGGCCTCTGCTTGACAGGTGTGCAGGTGGTTCACTTTCCAGTATGACAACAACCCTAAACACACTGCCAAGAAAACTATGCAGTGGCTTAATGAAAGGAAGGTTATGTCCTTGAGTGGACAAGTCAGAGCACAGACCTAAATCCAATTGATCTGTGGTTGGACTTGAAGACAGCAATCAATCGCCACTTACCACAAAAATTTACTGAACTCGAACAAGACTGCAAGAAAGAATGGGAAAATATTCCCCAATCTACGTACACAAAACTAATAGAGACATATCCAAATAGAGACTGAAGGCTGTAATTAAAGCAAAATTTGGCTCTACACATTATTAAATCATGCGACTGATCAATAATTGCACTCTGTTATTCTAGTGCTTTTTTATGTTTCTGAACTGTTGCCTTTTTACGTTACTTTAATGTTTTAAGGCAGAATGTGTAAATAAAGCTATATAATAAATAAATAGCTTACATTATTCATAGCCCATTATTTCACCCCTAAGCAAAATTAACAGTATACTTTGCTTCAGGATAATCTTATTTTGATTGTTGAAGTGCAGTGGTTTGTTAGGAGGCAAAACTGACCTTCAGGCTACTGTTAAAATGTGATGTCCAATGGGATGACTGTAATATTACACAAGAGACACACAACATATGAACCTGAGCTGCCGGTTTTAGCATTTAGCTTGTAACCCAATCAGAAAACCAAGATTATTATTGTTAGATTCCTCTATTCAGTGGGACAATGTCAGGGGAGTTTTCTACCCCTTGGGACATGCATGTGTCTCACATTTGGAACCTCAACCATTTTGTGAACAAACAATAGTTGATCCCAGTATGGTGTTCTGTTTTCTAAGGTTTTGGCTCTATCAAAGAAACTGCTGTAAATTGCAAGAATATGTACAATTACAATAAAGTTATATCGTTAAGTTAGAAGTCCTGACATTTGTTGCAACATTTTCTATATTTTGTCAATCCAAATATAAATACTATATTTATTTTAGTCTTTATGTCCAATGATTAACAATGGTCTGGCAAGATAATTATGGTTGTAGAATTACAAAGTGCCTTTTAATTGATCTCCAATGAAGGAGATAATTGAAAAAGGAAGCTAACAAATACTTGACTTTCAGTAAGCAACATACACTCTACTAATACGTCCCGATATTACTTAAAGAAAATCTGGGAAGGACAAAAAATCATAAACTTGTCTGAACACAAGACATTGTAAAAATAATTTTCCACTGTATCCACGTTCATTTCACTGAACTATTTGTCTTGTAGGTTGCCACTGCTATGTCAGGTGTGTGTTTTCGCAGTGCTGGGATACTGTGCTGTCGGTAAGTCTGACCACCATCTTGTGCATTGGAATCTTGAAAACGATTCTGGGACTGTTGTAATTAATAAAATAATGTTTTATATTTTGGACTGGATGTGTAATAGGTTGATTTACTCTTAAGTAGAGTAACATTAATAGCTCGGTTGAGCTATTATAGCACAATTTTGAAAACTGGATGCATCAATGCATACTTGGTTCCCTATTCTATTAATTGTTTCTCCTTTTTTTGTCACACTAGTTCATGCTCAGAGCGAATGTGAATGCCACATAAACGCAGACTGCCTCAAGACTAAAGGCAGTACATTTGTTTGTATATGCCACAACGGCTATCAGGGAAATGAACTCGAGTGTGTGGACATCGACGAATGTATTTCTGGCACCCATAGCTGCCACACTAAGGCTCGATGCAACAACACACCGGGCAGCTACAATTGTGTGTGCCTGGATGGCTACTTTGGTGATGGGTTCCAATGTGAGGACGTCAATGAATGCCAGACCGACAATGGAGGCTGCCACGCCGGCGCCATCTGCACCAATAAAGACGGAGGGAGAGATTGCAAGTGCAAGGGGGGCTTCATCGGCAATGGTATTCAGTGCACTGACATTAATGAATGTGCAGCATCTGGCACCTGCCACTGGAATGCCACTTGTACAAACAACCCTGGCTCCTATATGTGCACCTGTAACACAGGCTATAGGGGAAATGGGAATTACCTGTGTCTGGATATAGACGAGTGTTCAGAGTCTCCCAATGTCTGCTCGACCTCCTTTGGTTACAAAGGCTGTAAAAACCTCCCTGGATCATACCAATGCACCTGTAATCCTGGTTACCAGAGCAATGGGCAGACCTGTGTGGACACGGACGAATGCGCTGCTAACATTTGTAGCGCCTATGCTGTTTGTCGCAACATGCCTGGCACATACCGCTGCAGCTGCTTGGATGGATTCACTGGGACCGGCCTAAACTGTCGGGACATCAACGAGTGTAGTGGGGAGAACCCGTGCGATCCTAACGCTAAATGTTCCAACCTGCTGGGCAGCTATGAATGCTCCTGCAATGCCGGATTTCAAGGGGATGGAAAAACCTGCAAGGACATCGACGACTGTGTTACGCCTAATATCTGCCCCGCGCCAGCCACTTGTGTCAACACCAATGGGTCCTTCTTCTGTGACTGCGGCGCAGGCTACACTTTTAACAACACCAAGTGCATAGACATTGATGAGTGTGCCATCGGGCGCTGTAGCCCTTTCGCCTTGTGTGCCAACTTTCCCGGTTCTTTCACCTGTGAGTGCAGGGCAGGGTACCAGGGCAACGGCATCATCTGTGAGGACCAGGATGAGTGCTCCTTGCCAAAGCAGTGCCACATCAATGCCATCTGCACCAACCTGGTGGGAACTTTTAACTGCAGCTGCCTTGTGGGTTACTCCGGAGATGGGGTGATCCAGTGCACCGATGTGAACGAGTGCCTGGTGAACAACGGAGGCTGCCGGAACAAAGCCACCTGCATCAACAGCAAAGGTTCCTTCTCCTGTATGTGTCCATCTGGGTTCAACCTTGTCAATCGAACCGTCTGCCAGGACATCGACGAGTGCCAGGAGGTGAAGGAGCCGTGCCGCCTCAACGAGCGCTGCTCCAACACAGAGGGTACGTACCAGTGCTCCTGCCAGGTGGGATTCGCACGTGCCACGGCGGCCGCGGTCTGCACTGATATCGATGAGTGCAAAGGCCAAACCCCCTGCCACTCCAACGCCACGTGTTTGAACACAGTAGGCTCCTACACATGTACCTGCAATCATGGATACACGGGCAACGGATTCACGTGTAAAGATGTGGATGAGTGTTCTCAAGATGGCATCTGCCACCCACGGGCACTGTGTACCAACATGCCAGGGGACTACTCCTGCTCCTGCCAGCAGGGCTTCACAGGAGATGGCATTTGGTGCCTGGATGAGGATGAGTGTACAGTTTCCAGCCCTGGCCCTTGTCTCCCAATCTCAAAGTGTGTCAACTCCCCTGGAGCCTACGTCTGTTCCTGTCAGAACAGGACAGTGGTGGTTAATGATACCTGTGTGGCACCCAGTACCCGCTGTGACCCTCCCTGCCACACTGATGGCCTCTGCCACCCCTCTCCCACTGGCTACCAGTGTGTGTGCGACGAAGGCTTTGAGGGGGATGGACTCACATGCTCAGACATAGATGAGTGTCAGCAGAATGTGTGCCCCCTGGTGGAGATGACATGTGAGAACAGCCCAGGCTCTTTTGTCTGTGTTTGCAAATTAGGCTACGGACACAACGGGACAACCTGCATTGGTAAGATCTTTTCATTTGGTCAAAACGATGATCATGAACAACTCATTACTTCTCAATAACCATCCAAACGGCAAAATTATATCAATATTTCATTTTGTGACTTTACTATTTCTAATATTTTGTACAAAAAACTATGTGATAATGTTATGTTAAGAGGTTGTTCGGATGGATAAATCTCTCCACCTCTTTTCAGACGTGGATGAGTGTGAATCTGGAGACCATGAGTGCAGTAAGTTTGCCACATGTCTGAACACTATAGGGAGCCACCGCTGTTTGTGTCTCAGTGGGTTCACCGGCGATGGAAAGGATTGTTCCGGTGAGCATAAAGTTCTACTTATCATTTCCCTAACTCATATACATTAATGTTATCACTTTATCCTGTACATACTCTACTTCTGTATGGATCATCTTGCAACTTCCTTTTAGCAACTTGTGGGTCTGTTTCCCTTACACTGTCCCATTTTGGATGAATTATAGACATTGATGAGTGCCAAACCCAACATGGAGGATGTGACCATGTTGCCAGCTGTTTAAACACTGCCGGATCATTCATCTGTACCTGCCTGCCTGGGAGAGAGGGTACTGGCTTTGAGTGCCAGGATGTTGACGAATGTGCTGAGAACTCCCCGCTGCCTAGCAATTGCAGCCGCCTGGCAGAGTGTAGCAACACGGACGGTTCCTACCTGTGTCAATGTCTTGAGGGTTTCCGGGGGGATGGTTTAGTCTGTGAGGACGTCGATGAATGCCTGTCCACCTTTTCCTGTGGGGGGGACATGACATGCCACAACACCCCTGGTGGGTTCAACTGCACGTGCACCCTGGGCATAGCCTACAAAACAGGCACATGTGTGAGCGAGGAGGCCTGCCTGAATGCCAGCAGCTCCTGCCACCCTCATGCTGTGTGCCACCTTGAACACGGATCCTTCTACTGCCGCTGCTCAGAAGGTTTCCACGGCAGTGGCACAACATGCCAGGATGTGGACGAGTGTAGCCTATCAGGGCCGGCGTACTGCCCTGAATTCTCCCACTGCTTCAACACAGAGGGCTCGTATAGGTGTGACTGTTGGAACGGTTACCAGGAGGATGGGACACGTTGCATTGATGTGGATGAGTGTGAGGCAGGGGATAATGTCTGTCCTATAAACAGTACATGTTTTAACGTGGAGGGTAGCTACCACTGCCCCTGTCACCAGGGCTTCATGGCTAGTAATGACATGCTCTGTCTGGATATTGACGAGTGCGTCTTGGGGCTGGCACATTGCCCTAATGTTTCTGATTGCCAAAATACACCTGGTTCATTCGTCTGCAAGTGCTGGAAAGGGTACCGTGGCAATGGCACAGGCTGTGAGGATGTCGACGAATGTCTTGACAACTCCACCTGTCCCGAGAACAGCGTCTGCATCAACAGCTACGGAAGTTTCCTGTGTCCCTGCAACGTGGGATTCCTCAGCTCAAACCATCAGTGCGAGGATGTGGATGAGTGCGAGGACCCAGACCTGTGGCCTCTGTGCCTGGACGGAACGTGTGTGAACACCGCCGGTTCGTTCAACTGCTGGTGCGACGAAGGCTTCCGGAGCAATGGCACAAAACAGTGTGTGGATGTAGACGAGTGTTCCGAGGTGCCTTCCAACTCCTCCACCCATGCCTCCACCTGCCAGCCTCACTCCACCTGCCTCAACCTCCATGGCTCTTACCACTGCCCCTGTGATAGCGGCTTCAGTCTGAATGGTACAGCTTGCCAGGATGTAGATGAATGTGGTGACCCTCAGGGAACCCCCTGCTCAAATCATTCTGTGTGCAACAACACTATCGGGTCCTTCCTGTGTTCCTGCATGCAGGGGTATAAACCACAGGCACGAGGTAATGACGAAGGGTGCGAGGATGTTGACGAGTGCCTCGTCAACACCACGTGTCGTGGTGACCAGTTTTGTACCAACTTGCCTGGGAAATACCACTGTGATTGCCCTGCAGGTTACTATGAGAACAATGGAGCCTGCGTGGATATGGATGAATGTAGGAACAATAAAGATGTTTGTCACCAGCTGGCGCGCTGTTGGAACACCCCAGGCTCCTTCACCTGCCGCTGTTCCCAAGGACACGCGGGTAACGGCACCTGGTGCGAGGATGTGGATGAGTGCTCGGTCGTGCCGGCGCCCTGTCACCAACGTGCCCGCTGCTACAACACACCAGGGTCGTACCTTTGCTCGTGCCCGCCGGGCCTCCTAAGAATCGGGGCTCTGTGTGTGGACTTGGATGAGTGTCAACAGAACAATGGAGGGTGCCACCCTATGGCCACTTGTTCCAACTCCGCTGGGGGGTTCCAATGTCAGTGTGCCCGTGGCTGGGATGACAGAGAGAAGAGAGGAGGCTGTGTTGACCAGGATGAGTGTGTGTTGCCCTCATCATGCCCTGCCCACACATCTTGTATAAACTACCCAGGATCCTTCGGCTGCTCCTGTGCCTCTAACAACAGCGTCTGTACTGAGCTGGTGAAAAAGGGTGGGCCTATGTTACTCCTGCATAAAGACACACTGCAAACAAACAGTTCAGTTTTCCCTGTACATGTTACTTGTGGAGTATTGTGGCAGCATATTTCAATGGCATTTTGCTTCACATTTGTTATGTGAAATTTTGAATGTCATATTTAGAAGGATGTATAAGCGTGTCACTCTTTGACCAACTGTGTGTTCCCAGAGAGTGATATGTACCCATTTGGCGATGAGGTGGGAGATACGGGAGTGAAGCTGGACACAGAAGATGGTAGCTCCCCCTACATCACACCCCCTATGGGTTTCCTCTTCCTGGGAAAGCTGTATGATCAAGTCTACGTATGTATCCACGTGTTCCACACAGACTCTGAAATGGGAAACCTGAAACTAAAGAGAGCATGATATGTTTCAAATGATTAGATTAGTCAAATTTACATATTTGGTACAGTTCTCCTATATTCACAAATATTTGCTCATAGCTTATCTCTACACATACCATATTTTAGTTCAGAGACAAACAAGATCTATACCTTCTAACTCCTCCAGAAAAAAATCAGCACTGCACGTTTTTACAGTACATATTGCAATTGACTATACATGACATACATTTTCAATATCATCAACACAATTGTATGAATCAGAAAGAAGTTTTATGGACAGTAATATTTTACACACAAGTGGGAATACTTTTTTAATAATGCAGTCTGCAAATAAATATTTCTCATTATTCTAAATAATAACCTTTGCTGGGGACATTTAGAAAAACAATGTTTTCTGTGGCTTAGTTCTCAGATAATGGATTTATCCAGTTCCAGTCCGTTAGTCAGAACCAACAGTTCCTACTTCCTACTCCATTCCGGGGAGGTTTCCGTGGCAATGAGAACCTGGCAATGTTGGCGGTGTTCTGGGACGATGCAGACCTCACAATAGGGGAGGGGAAGCTGTTCTATCAGGTGAGACAGGGATCAGGGATGAGCAAAAAAATGTCAAGAGTGAGTGGGCAGACTGGGTTAGACTGACTTTGTTTCAATTATTTTTACATTTCCTAGGAATACACCATGTGGAATATGTCAGATATATATTCCCAAATTGTGTTTAACCGTACAGCGGAGGCTGTGACACAGTACGAGGAAAAAAACAACAATCCTGCTTTCACCCCTGCCTGGATTCTAAAGATCACATGGGATCATGTGATGGCCGTCTCCTACCAGAAAATCAACTACTCAGAGGTGAAGGTCTAATGCAGTGGTTCACAAACCTCTCCTGGGGAACCGTAGGAGATGAATATAGATATATCTCACAGTTAACACACTTGAATCAACTTGTCAACTGATTATAAAGCCTTTACCTGCTTCATACTGTATTATTTTTGAGCTGAGCACAACCAAATTGTGCAACGACTGGAGGTCCCGATGATAGGCCTGATGTGTTCAATTACACAATCAGCAATTTAACATTATGCAAATGAAAAACAAGATTATTTTAATGTATTTTTGGCTGTGTTCCAATCATGTCAACCACCAGTGTACTGTAGATGTCTAGTTGCAGTAAATGTGATTTGCACAGCAAAAAAGAAATAAATTGTGGGCAGCTTATTAAATAGTAAAGAGTTAGGCATACATTGTTGATTGAAATGTGAAAACCCACAGTGTTAGTTCATGGTCTTCTATTGTCTTCACAAAATGTTTTCTTTTTTTCCTCCACCTTGTGGTTTGTTCCAGACCAACACTTTCCAGTGCATCCTAACTACGGATGGGGAGCGCTCCTTCGCCCTGCTTCGCTTTGGGGAAATGCTTTGGGGTCCTGGCCAGAGGATCCGCCATGACGCCCTGACAGGATACACCGACGGAAGAGACAATTTCTTCAATGAGACCACAATGTCATCGAATCCGTATGGTGCGGGGGGGCGGTACAGACCTCAGGATGTGATGGGGAACACAGGGAAGCTGGGCCAGCTGGTTTATGATCTGACGGGACCCACAGAGCCTAAACAAGACCCCCAGGTGAGATGTCAGTTGTGGGCCATAAAGGAACCTGAGCCGAAGGCCTGGGCCGCAGGGTTGCCTTCATGCCCCTGTACACGCAACCAAGCAATGGAGGACCTGGCCTTTGGTCCAGAGACCCTGCCAGGCAGCCTACAGGATCGGACACGTGTGAAGGAGCTACGGGGAATGCGCTGGGGCGGCAATGGAGGGGAAGTCTTTCAGTCCATCCTGTCCAACCGCTACGGCTCAGGGAAAACATGCGTGTATGACCTAGAAGGTCCATTGCTGGCTGGATACAGCGAGCGCTATTTTTCTGGAGCCACTGCACAGAAACACATAGGTAGCTTCTTATCTTATGTCACATGAAATCAAAACTCCATCTATCATTTGGAATGTTATACCAAACCCTAATGCCATTTACTAACTTTATTTGTTTCCAACTGATTCTTATTGCCCTCACTTCAAATCTAGATGGGGATCTTCTTCCATTCCAGTGGTGTTGTGTCCAGTCACCTCTGTGCCAGCTCTACCTGGCCAAGAGACCTCTGGACCGCTGCCAAGGTTATGGCTGGTTGAGCAAAGAGAGCTATGTTCCAGCGGCTAAAGCACCACAGGGAATTGGTGAGAATACATACTGTATGTTATAATATATAACACAGAAGGCTTACTTGCAGGTCCCGGCAATGCCAAATCATCAAACAGAAATAAAATATAAGATCAGAAAAATATAAGAATGAAAGGCAAGCATGCAAATAAAGGAAATGGTGAGCACAATTTTCAGATATCAGAGGAAGAAAATAGGAGGTAATGTGCAACAATATGCTAATAACAGTGTGGTAGCTGTATTTCTGAGGTAGTTTTGTGTGTGTGTTTGCGTGTATACGTATATCGGTGTGAATTAATGAGTCCTGTCAACTCATTAAATTCTTCATAATTACTCTAACTTTGTCACTATGGCCAGGACTGGATAGGGCTTTTGTTGCAGATAAACTGGTGGGGTGATGGAGTATTTATTGTATGTATTTGTCATTATTATTTATCTTATGTATGTGTTTTGGTTAACGCGCTGACATTTTGGCACTGGGAGAGTGGTAGGCACTAGGTTACTCATTACCCATGAATGGTGCATTGGGTAAATACCAGCACTGGCACTTAATGAGTAATCAAGAAGCCTATTTAGTCCCAGTGTCCCGTAATGGTCGGTGCGTGCTATTGTGGATACATCCCTGTTTTTTATTGGAAGTACATTGCTCTGATTCTGAGGATGATGGTGTGTAGTTCGCTAATTGAGCCTTCACCTCTTATGTGATCTATATTGTGATCTATATAAGTGATCTATATTTGTGTAGCCTGAGCAAGAATATGCTCGTCATGCTGTCCATGCTTAGATTCACGTTCGAGGCCGTGTAGTGCATTGTAGCTAAGTATATAGCGAAGTGCAGCCGCTTGTGTACAACTTGTGTTCATTAAACATCCGAACACTCCTCCCTGCATTCTGGTCTCTAATCTCTCCAACACCACACCAATACCATCAAAACCATGACAAACTTGAATTATAGGATGTATGATATTTTGTGCAAACATTGTTTTGTCAATACTATGTAGCCCATGTATTGGGTTCAGTTATGTGACAGACCATCACAGCATACCTGTCTCAGTGTAAACCCATGTAAATGTACTGGGGATTGTTTGTATTGGTTATTGATCTGTTTCTTACTCACGTGTAGTATCTATTTCTTAATCTTATGTAGCATTTGATTTTTTTACTTATATATAGCATTTGTTTCTTACTCATATCTTATATAGTATCTGTTTTCTATTTCTATCTATTTTGTGTGCAGGCATGGTGTACGGCAGCCTTCATTTCATCACCTTCGATGGGAATGATTACTCCTTCAAAGCCTTGGGTGAGTTTGTCATTGTGCGTCTGTCCTCCTACACAGGCTCGAATATCTTCACGCTGCAGGGCGAGGCCAGACAGCTGGTGATTGACGGACAGGCCAGACAAGTCCCTACCATGGTGAGGATGGCTGCCTTCCACCAGAGCGTCGGCAAGGTCAGTGTGGGTTGTGTCTGGTTGTGTGTGAGTTTCTTATTTGTATCTAGTATCTGTTTCTTACTCATATGTAGTGTAGAATTCTTACTCATATGTAGTATAGGTTTATTACTCATTTGTAGTGTAAGTTTCTTACTCATATGTAGTGTATGTTTCTTACTCATATGTAGTATCTGTTTGTTACTCAAATGTAGTATCCGGTCCTTATTCATATAGTATAGTATCTGTTTCTTATATATCTGTATCTTTTCCAGCAGCATAGTGCCCTGTGTTCCACTGCTGGTTTGCTTCTAAAGCTAAGCAGGGTCAGGCCTGGTTAGTCCCTGGATGGGAGACCAATGCTGCTGGAAGTGGTGTTGGAGGGCCAGTAGGGGGCACTCTTCCCTCCGGTTTAAAGATCATTCCCAATGCCCCAGAGCAGTGATGGGGACATCTGCTCTGCGTAAGGTGCTGTCTTTCAGAGGGGACGTTAAACTGGTGTCCTGACGCTCTGTGGTCTCTAAAGATCTCATGGCACTATTTGTAAGAGTACGGGCGTTAACCTGGTGTCATTGCCAAATTCCCAATCAGTCCTAATTTCAATCATGGCCACCTAATAATCCCCCACATTCCTAATTGTCATGCATACTCACCTCTCCACATTATAGCTGATGTGTGATGAGCGTTCTGGCCCCGAATGGCTGCTGTGCATCAGCGAAGTAAATGGGATTATGTGTGTTTGACTGTGTATGGAAGTAGGTGTGTGTGTTGACTGTGTGTCTATGTGTGTGACTGTGTATGGAAGTAGGTGCTACACATTGGTGGTGAATGAGGTGGGCTTTGCCCCCATTACTATGTAAAGCGCTTTAGGTCATTGAAAAGTGATATAAATACAATGAATTATTATTATTATTTTTCTTACTCATATGCTGTGCAAATACATCTACTGATGCTGCTGGACACATCTTCAGTGATTTTCCTGGAATCATTAGGTGTTTCGGGTCTTTCAACATCATACACCCTCATCCAGGGGACCCAGCTGATCAGAACCCAGCTTGTGTCAAGTCAAGGCGAATCTAGCTACTATCCCCCCATGGATCTCCTCTCTTGAGCCAGAGCCATCTTGAGGCTTTCTCTGCCACTTTGGTGGTATTGTGGATGGCTCTGCTCCTCCTCACTCCATCGATGCCTAACAGACTGAAGGCTCTGAACAGGGATCAGGCTGCAAAGCCCCTGCATCCAACCTCTATTGGGAGACACCTTGCTCTCCATCCGGCTTGTCGACACTCGCTGACCACTTCCCTTGGCGAGCTTCCTTTCAAAGGTGTCTTCCAGGCGATGTTCCCAAGGGACTGTTAGCTCCAACAGAACCACTTGTTTGGTATAATTAGACAAGAAAACGACATCTGGTCTTAAGGTGGTGGTCACAATGTAATTGGGGAACTTGAGTTGCTGCTCCAGGTCCACCAACAGCTGCCAGTCCCTCCCAGTGGCCAGGATGCCTGCAGTTGTCTTTGCAGCTGGTCTTGGCTGCTCTCCAGCTCTGATGAAGATGATGGCTTGTTTGGAGGGGCGGAAGCGCTTTGCCCACTCGACTCCTGCAGCAATAGAGTGTTGGTTTCTTAATCATATATGGTACCTGTTTCCAGAGATGGCAGTATTTATGATACATGTATTTAAAATATGTATTTCAAATACAATATAGTATTTTGTATTTGATAGGCTTGGTGAAAATGGCTTCAGCTTTTGCATTAAAATACTTTTTAATGGCTTCATATTGTGTAGTTTAAAAATAATGTAAAATACTTTGTGAGAAGTCTACCGTACATGATGACATCATAATAAAGCTGCCTCTAAATGGTGCATTTTTACGACTGCCCCGCCTCTCCCTCGCTCTACCTCGCCTGAGTACTAACCACCGGCTAAAGATGGATGGCTGCCAGGCGCACCTGTCACCAATGGATCATCTACACACCTGTTTCCGTTTTGACTCATTAGGTAGATATTTAGTTCCCTTCAGTTTTCTTCTCAGTTGTGGATTATTTAATCATGTTTGGAGCTGTTATGTGTGTTTTCTGTTTGCTTCACAAATAGGGATGGGGATCGTTAATTTTTATTTATATTGATACCATTTTCGAGACTGCTTAACGATCCGAGTCTTTATCGATACTGTTATCGATACTTTTCTTTTATTTGGTGGAAAGACAAGACGACAATAAATTCTTAATATTAACAGAACTATTATTGCTTTTATTGCAAAAACTGTGAGTCTGTGACTGTTTGATTTAATGGTTATCGAAACAACAAAAAGTGCCCAAAGTTT
>JACXGM010007438.1:0-21669 GCA_016801145.1 Umbra pygmaea
GGATGGGACGATTACCGGTTTCACGGTAAACCACAATAAAATGTCTGTACGGTTAGTATTACCGTTTAAAATTTAATTTTCATTAAAACCGTCTTTGATTACCGTGATTTTGAAAACTCACGGTAAATCCTGTCCAGCCAGAATCAGTCTGACGCAGGTGCGCGCATGCAACTTTGTTTTTTGCACGAGAAGTCAAGGCAGAAAACGGTGACAGCGCTCGGGAGATTTTTCAGCCAGACAAAAGGGGGAAACGCGTCAAACCTTTCATCTTCGTGATAACCAGCCACTGTTATACAGCGAATGTATTAACTTTTACTTCAATCCCAAAACTAACTTGGGCAAATAATTGGACAATCAATATTGATTCGAGATGAAATATTTAATTATCTCACTTGTAATTAACGCAAAGTATCCGGATGATATGTTTAACAGCAAGTAGATTTAAGCCAAGACGAATGAACATGTTCGAAATATTAAGGGTGACATTTAAGGGATAATGTATTGTATTAAATCATAGGAAACTTATTACACATATTTTTATTTTTACCACAGAAATAATTTCAGGGACATAAAATATTGCATGTGATTAGTGTCCGCAGATCCTTAAAAGTCTTAAATAGCCTTAATTTCGTTTTCCAAAATTTACGGTCTAAAACTGTCTTTAAGTCTTAAATCTCATTTTCTAAGGTCTTAAACAATTGCGGCAGTCATGCTATTTTTGTCCCATTGTATTTTGTCGAAAGAAGCCATAAACGCTTTCTCTGTGCAACATTTTAGTTAGCAACAGCCAGATACAGTAATACCAGGTGATTGCGGGAGCTTCATGAGTTCACAGCAACACATTTACTTTGTTCGTTAGTTAGCTTAATTAGTTTGAGTCTACGTATATTTATACGTAGCTAATATAGAAAATATATTTTTTTTGTGTCCTTACAGTTTTGTTTACTAAAACGTATTACTTGTGATCAGTACCTATTAGATTGCGCATTTTTTGCCTACCACAAAGCAACGGTAACACCCCACTCTCATTGAGCAGTTAATCTCCACGTTCTTGTTCTGTTTCATTAGCGCAAGTGTAGTGGGGCCATGTATTACTTTGGAACATTTCTTTCTACCGACTCAAGAGCCAGGCATCGTGGAGTTACTTTTATTCAGTAGTTTGTTTGAACTGCTGGTCGCGATGCCACAGCAGAAACACAGTCTATCGTGCGCACATAAAATTGCAGCAGGCACAATAGAACATATACGTTTAGACGTGTTCATTTTTTTCATATAATGAATATAAATAACTTGCATATATAATTTAAAGCCATTGCTCTCTAACCAAATCCAAAAATTCAAACGATATGTGTGCTGGTCTTCCTCAACAAAGTCAGACAATGCATTCCAACGCAAGTGACTCTCAGTACACATCTGTCGCTCGCGACATCGGAAAAAAAATCTTCACTAACACACGGTCAACTCCCTTCCTTCATCTGAGAGATTCAAAACAGCAGGCAATGGGAACCATCCACAGAGATAGTCACAGTATACTGGCACAGTATTCAAGCCACCATGTAAGTGAACGCCTATAAGGCAAAAAATATTCCTGCCAGCAACTGGTAATCTACCAAATATCAAAAATAGGACATTTTTTTAGTATATATAGTTTATTGATGATACTCTGTTTGCCATCACAATAAATCAAATGATTAGCAATGAATGTAATGTATGTGTTACATGAATATGCCATTACAGAGTCAAATTCAGAGCATAGGTGAAAAATCATTCCGTTAACTAGCCCTTTCGTTTACTTTAGCAGATGGTAAAGCTATTGCCTAATTCTAACAAGATTATCAGTCATCAATTTATGGGGAATTCATAATGATATCACATCGGATAGTAGGCTTTAGTACTAAATGGTAGACTATAGTAAAATAAAAAGTGCTTAGAGCTGGTAAATGTATTTGTAGTTTGTTGATTTCCAAGTATAAAATTTGTTGAAATGTTTTCAGTGTGTGTGTATCCGTTTTTTTACATTTCATCTCATTTTACCAAAACCGTGATAATATTGATAACCGTGATAACTTTGGTCACTATAATCGTGATATGAAATTTTCATACCGTCCCATCCCTAAGCATTACAATAGTCTATACGTGAAGTGTGAATAAGAACTGCAGTATTGTTGTTTGAGAGAAAGAGACTGAGATGGTTAATATAATGTAATAAGTGGAAGTATGCAATCCGTGTGACGTTATTCATTTGAGTTTCAAAGGATAGTGTACTATCCATGATGACAACCAAACTTTTAACCTGTGAGGAAGGACAGATTGCATTATTGTCAATGTGCAAAGAAAAACAATTAAATACAACAGATCTAGTGCTGACTAGTAAAGCCTCAATTGTGTTGCAATTTAACTTCAAGAAGTTAGCTGAAAACCAATCTTTAATTTCAGCTAAATAGCTGGACAAAGATGGTGGAGGAAAAGAACCACTGGGTTTGGCAGGTAGATTTGGGTGTCATCTGCATAACAGTGAAAATGAATAACATCATCAAATTATAACCGAGGGAGCACAGATAATGAAAAGTAGTGGGCCCAAAACCGAGCCCTGGGGAACACCGGTGGTAACTGTAGATGTTCTTGATCTAAAACCCTTCAATTGAATACGCTGACTGCGTCCAGATATGACCGAAACCAAGACAGAGCAGTGCCAGTAATCCCAATAGAAGCTAACCTGTCGAAGTATCTTATGTGAGACCGTATCAAAGGCAGCGCTCAAATCAAGAAGGACAAGTATGGTTAAAAGCCCAGAGTCAGCTGCCAATAGATCATTGGTTATTCTGATGAGCAGTCTCAGTGCTATGGTGGGGACAAATTCCAGATTGGATTTGTGCATACAAGTTGTTATTGGAAAGATGTTCATGAATTTTAATTGCAATACACTTTTCAATTATCTTTGAGATAAATGGTAAATTTGAAATTGGATGATAATTATCAAAAATGTATTCACCCCCTGCTTAAGTATGGGAGTAATAATAGCAGATTTAAGAGATACAGAACACGAAACAAGTGAAGCGTGAACAATTTTAATAATCTATGACAGCAGGGCTGGTAGACAAGCTTTCACTAAAGAGTTGGTCTAGGGTCTAACTGACAAGTTGAAGATTTAGATTTATCCATCAGTCCCATTATCTCTGATGTAGTTGGTAGTGTACAGAATGGGGAGAAAGGTAGAAAGAACAGAATGGGGAGGTATGTGATTGACAAATTGACAGGAGTCATTATGGAAAGTACCAGTAAGTAATTTGTTTATTTTCAACCTTAGATGCAAAAAAGGTAAAAAGCAATCACATAGTCGGTGGAATACATATCAGATGGCAAAGAATCAGGTCGCAGAATGTTGTTTACCACCAAGAAAAAAAATTGGGAGTTCCCATTGCTAACTCCAATTATGTTGGAGTAATAATCAGATTTAGCTTTGGACAATGCATTTTTGTCATTTTGAATATGTTCAGCATACATTTCTTTATGAACAGTAAGGCCAGACCTAGTGTACAATCGGTCTAACCTACGGCCTTTAGTTTTAAGTTCACGCAGTTCAATTGTAAATTAAGGAGCTGAATGTACAAATAAAACAGTTTGAGTTTTCACAGGTGCGAAATCATCTAAAATCATGTTCAGTCCATTGTAATATGTAACCAGTTCATCAACAGTAGATACATCTGATTTACTGGAGAAAATAGCAAGTTCATCAGCAATAGTAAGGACATCAACATTCTTGATATTCCAAAATGTGATCGGACGACACAGGTTTACCTTAAAAACTGACAGCTGGGCACGGAACGACACCAGCATGTGAGCTGATATGGACAGATCAGATACAGTACAATTACTAGCAAACCAGATTAAGAGTATGCCCCTTAGTTAGTAGGAGTGGGCAGTGTGTTAAATTGTTGCATACCAAAGCAGTCCAAACATGATAAAAATGCACTTGTAGATGCATTACTGACATTATCTACATGAATGTTAAAGTCACCCAGCATGATAACATTTGGAGACATGGAACATAGATAAGAAAAGAAGAATATGTAGTCAAAGTTACTGAGATACTTTCAATCTCTCTTTATAAAGTATTGCTAGCCCCTCTCCCCGTACCATATCACAGGATTTACAAACATAACCATATCCAGGGGAAACTAGTTTAGAGAAAAAAGAAAAGAAAAGAAAGTCAACCGGTTTCTGCCATGTCTCAGATAAAGAAAGTCAAACTCATGGTCAGACAGCAGATTGTACACCAGAGGTCCTTTAGTGGAAAGTGATTATATATTAAATAATCCAAGTAAAAATTGTCCTTACCAGAGTCGTTGCCAACCGATCTGGCCAGGTTGGTTAATACACTATGATCAACAATCCATTTGAGCCTCTGTGTGAGCCTCCAAGTGTGGTTTAGATGACCAAAAGGACCGTATTTGACATGAGCCATCAATGTTATTATAACTCCGACCTATCAAGACAGTAATAAATGAAGCTGCTGGCACACAGGGCTCTGGTTTGTCCTGGGACGAGTCGCTGCAAGTGCAAGTATCAACAGCAGCGCAAGGGATCCGACGGTGGTACCAGTAAAGAGGTTTCTCTCCAGTAGCCCTGTCTGCTCTGCCTTTCTTGCTTCCAATACAAATCTGTGTATCTTTTTTAGGTACACTGTATACAATTTCATGGAGTGAAAATATCATTCCTTTCTCTTTCACTGTCCAAAAGCCGTAGAGCATGTATTGATATTTTACAAAGTCGTAAAAAGTAGTTTAGATGGGATAAATATTTCCTACACTATGCAGTAGACGTGACGCAAAGAGTTGTGCTTCTGCAGTGGTTCTCATCCTTTTCCCATCCAAGGCCCTCCCTGTGTGTGCAATAAAATATTTCAGGACCCCCTTAAATAAAGGTCCAGAAAAGATGAACGAAAACTGAAAATTTGTATTATGTTTATTAAAAGAACATGCTTGTTGCCAGTGCCATCAGTTTTACCTTTTAACAACAACTAAGAAAATGTAATATACATTTGCAATCAAATTTATTCAACCCCCTATTGCACATGGGTTTATTGTAAACTGGTATGGACTTTCAGCTGTTTGCAATGAACAAATCAAACAAATGCAATTGAAATAGCTCAACACAAAGAAAGCTTCAAGTTATTTCCCTAAATTCAACTGCAAATGCAACTGATAATGATTTTTCAGTCTCAAAATAATTCAACACATTTATTATTAATATTATTATTATTATTATTATTATTATTATTATTATTATTATTATTATTATTATTTGAAAGACTGGTGGAGACGCATGAAAACCAGTTATTGTTGTTACACTATTAGTATTATTCTACTAAATATTGATTTTTGAAAGCATCCTAAGGTAATCACTGTTTTACAGTATTTGTCAATAAGCATGTGCCGGTTTGTCTTTAATTCATGCACTTTTTGTGTAACAATAAACCACTGCATATAGTGTAGGGAATCATTATTTGATAAACTACCAGATTTTTTAAATATAAATTTAAAGCTGGTCTCTTGAAGAGGAAGTAGTTTTTATTACTCAAACTCTAAAATTGGCACATTTTAAAGTAAATAACTTTTGTTTTTTGTGCCACTGTATCTTCCATTGCTCAAGAACAGCTTTCACACACATTTTAATCTGTCAGTAAAGCAGGTTTTGCGGCTTCCATGTATTGATATCCTGAGTTTATAGTCTGGTAAGGACATAATGACTAGGCCAACGTGCTCTTGGGATGGCACAAATTGATAAAGCAATGCCTGGGGCAAGTACCTTGTTGCGTCGTGCTGGTGTGACTCTGTGTGCATGTCAGGTGCCTGTGATTTCAATCACAAATGTGTTATCTTTCACATATGCACAGAGTTAAGGGTTCTGTGTTAAACAGGGAGGTGAATTACTGCTCTAAAAAAAATTAAGAGACCACTGCAAAGTTTTCTTAACCCATTGAAAACCTCTGGAATGTGATCAAGAGAAAGATGGATGGTCACCAGCCATCAAACTTTAGCCAGTAGTGACATGAAGTTACCAAACATCAATGTGAATGATTGGTGGCAAGCATGCCAAGACACCTGAAAACCTATAATTATTATTATACTATTATTATTATTATTATTATTATTATTATTATTACACCAAAATTTGATTTCTGATTTCTTCCCAAGTTAAAACATTAGTATAGTGTTGTTTAAAAAGGAATGTTATCTTATTTTCTTTACATTATCTGACAACAGTGAAACCTTTTAGTTATTTTTGACCAGTTGTCATTTTCTGAAAATAAATGGTCTGAATGAAGATATGTTTATTTAGAATTTGGGAGAAATGTTTCCTGAGCTGTGCGTCCTACCATCTAGCAACTGCTGACGACTTTCCAACAAGACAAGTAGAATTGGACGTGACAAATTGATTCAGCAGAGAAATGTTTTCCCTTATGGCTTACTGCCATTTGAGGTATATTATACACACTAAACAGTTTTAATCATAACACTGGAACGCCAGAAAATTTCAACCAATGACAGTTAAGGTTGATCAGGTTATTAAAGGATGACAATCACTTCTAAAATATATTCTGGCTAGTTCCAGGTTCACTGAGATCCAATTTACCATGACATCATGTGCACCTGAATGGAATGTTGCAGGGTGACTTCAACAGCTGGAATGGTGGCATTCCAAGGAAGAGCACAGCAGCCAACCAGGCAGAGCCCTAACATTCCCACACTGAGCTTCCTGAAGTTCAGCCAGTCTTTCTCTCTGTCCAATCTATCAATAGGGCATGAAGAAGCGATCTGAGGTGAAGAAGATAGGACCTCTGAAGGTGGCAGCCCTGAACGGCCTGACCCTGTCCAGGCTGCCCCTCCACGAGGGGGGCAAGGATGAACCGGAGTTGGCCTCCAACGATGAGAGGGTAAGCAATGTTCCAGACTGGTGTCTGTTAACACTTTGCTTTGGCCTGTTGAAGAGGGACATATGGAGTCGTTTCTTATTGTAGTGGGAAACGTCAGCAGTTTGAGACCAGTCGTTGATTGTCCGAGGGAGTAATCAAGGTTATGTACCTTTTGGTTCAAGCTGTTGTTATTTAATAGGGGGCCTGTGTTCTAGTCAATGGATGGATAGACCCAACTGTATGGTGTTTTTAGTGTCCGTATTATCACATCAGTACTATACATTAGCCTTGTTTATCCAAGATGAGTTAAGGAAATAGATTCCATTACCAGATGTAGGAGCAAAGATACAGTATTACATTTTGAATGCTTTCCATGGTCTACTGTACATCCCAGTTACTTTCAGTCAATGTGGTATGTTTTACTTCAGGCATTCCGTAGGATTTAATGTAGATCGCAACACCTGTAGTTTAAAAAGAACAAAAATGGTTTATAATTACACTAGTGATGAATGAAAACGGCAGAACCGGTTTTCCAGGTAAATCTTAATCTTGATCTACTTTTCTATACCTGTTGTAGTAGAAACTTGTGTGTTGGTGATTGTCTGAAAGCAGTTGTACTGTATACATTGTCTGTGATATGTCTTGTACATAAAAGCTGTAGCACGTGAACTACGTTCCCTTTGTATAAGCTGATCAACCCATTAACCCCCCCCAGTGTAAGGTACTGGAGCAGCTCATGGATCAAGGCACAGTGTTCACGGAGTACGAACACATCCCAAAGCGCCGGGCAACATGCGACTGCAGTATCGCCCAGCTGCCTGAGAGTGGAGAGAGGAACCGCTTCCAGGACGTTCTCCCATATGACGACACACGTGTGGAACTGGTGCCCACCAAGGAGAACAACACGGGTTACATTAATGCCTCACACATCCGGGTAATGTTAGACACTTTTAAATATTGTTAAATATTGTCTTCAAAGCTTATTTCTAAAAATGTTAGCTCATTGGGAACAATGTCATATTAAAGGTGGTGTTAGTAGAATTTGTGCCGTAACAATGGAACTGCTTTCAAGTGACCAGCTGGAAAACTGTATTTCTTGATATTTCAAATATCTGATAATGATTCTCTAGACCAGTGTTTCTCAAACGTTTTTCAATATTGTACCCCCTTTGAATTGTCTTTTTAAGCCAAGTACCCCCTGACCAGCGCCAAGTACCCCCTGACAAACGCAAAACATTTTTGGTAGAAAGAAAGTCTGTATAAAGAGGTACAATACAGCCCCGGCAGTGATTCACTAAACAACAACAACTTTTTTTAAACAAAAACATTTAAATTCTTCATCTCAAATGTTTAGAATACATCACTTAATTCATTCATTATTATAGTATAATTGTTTTAGGAATTATACATGACATATTTTTAAATGAGCATTTTTGCAAAGATTTCATGTACCCCCTGCAGTATTCCAAAGTACCCCTAGGGGTACACGTACACCCATTTGAGAAACACTGCTATAGACTACAGTGTGTTGTTACACACAAATTCACAGCCTGAAATGTATCATTTATATTAGACGGACCAGCGTGTGCCCATTGACAAATATTGTGGAAGCGTAACTCGCCGTGACCTTGTGGCACATCCTGTTCAAATGGCAAAATAAGCACCAGATAATATAGAGATCATTGTCCACTATAAATAAGCACCAGATAATATAGAGATCATTGTCCACTATAAATAAGCACCAGATAATGTAGAGAGCATTGTCCACTATAAATAAGCACCAGATAATGTAGAGAGCATTGTCCACTATAAATAAGCACCAGATAATATAGGAATCACTGTCCACTATAAATAAGCAACAGATAATGTTGGAATTCAGATGTTTACAACTTTGCAGTCATTTGCTCCCCAGGCAACATTCCTTGGTCAGTACTGGTTATGGTAATGTTTTTAGACCTGCCTGCAGTGGCTTTAACAGGAGGAGAGTTTGATTGGTTAATGGTTGCTAAGTGTACGGCTTTTCTATTGTTTCTTAGATCATGGTGGGAGGAGAGGAGTGGAACTACATTGCCTCCCAGGGTCCTCTTTCCAACACCTGCCAGGACTTCTGGCAAATGGTGTGGGAGCAAGGCGTGGCCATCATCGCCATGGTCACTGCCGAGGAGGTTAGTGCTTTTCTTGTTGTGAACATGGAAAATATAGGTAGTGTTTTGCCAGCTGTCCATCTTTATCCTCTTAACTCACTCACAGGAGGGTGGCAGGGAGAAGAGCTTCCGCTACTGGCCACGGCTAGGCTCCCGTCACAACACAGTGACGTACGGACGCTTTAAGATCACCACCCGCTTCAGGACAGACTCTGGGTGCTACGCCACTACGGGCCTGAAGATCAAACACCTGCTGACGGGCCAGGAACGCACCGTGTGGCACCTGCAGTACACAGACTGGCCTGACCACGGCTGCCCCGAAGACTTCAAAGGGTTCCTCTGTAAGTGGATTAGTAGCACGGAGATGCAACCATAGAAATGGAATGGATAGAAAAGCCATTCCTATTCAAATCTTCAAATCAATGTAACAGAATGGTCAGAGTGGCAGTCATTTTTATGTGTACCGTTCCATTGCAAAGATCTAGCAGTCTACTTCCGCATTAAACAGATTTGCGTGTTGTCACCGTGACAACTAACAACAATCGCCATTTTGTTGTGTACTAATCAAATGACCTCGCCAAGCAGCTCAATGGCCTTTCTATAGATTCTATTTCTATGGATAAAAACAGACTCACTCAACAAAGTCAGTATCGCTTTTGAGAAGGGGGGGTTTCTGCTAGAACTTGGCAGTTTGCTTTGTTAAGGCCTCTTTTCATTTCGATTTGAGGTAACATTTTCAATAAGTCTTATTATTTCCGCAGCGTACTTGGAGGAGATCCAGTCAGTTCGGAGACACACTAACAGCACAAGTGACCCAAAGAACGCCAACCTCCCAGTGCTGGTTCACTGTAGTGCTGGTGTGGGACGCACAGGGGTGGTTATCCTGTCTGAGATCATGATCGCCTGTCTGGAACACAATGAGGTAAACGCCTAAATAACCTCTACGTGGACGTTGCCATTACAGCACCTTAGAATGTTGATGGGATGTTTAGGAGTTTTTGCATGTTAGCTCTAATTTTCCACTTACTGTTGATGGGTTTTCCAAACTGTTTTTTTTTGTTTAAAGCTCCATTTAGAAAAACCTGTTCTGAGCTGTCTCCACATCACATTTCTATCCGTAGACTTTACTTGAGGGTGGGCTCATAAAACAGGATATATAGGTTTTTTCTTACAAACATTGCTCGTGTTCTATTTGAAGAAAATGTATGAACTACTTCAGCTGTGCTATTTAAAAAGTTTTTCAACTAGACAGCCAAATACTTCTTCAATGGAGCTTTCATTAAAACAACAGTTTGGATCGTCCTCGAACATTAAAGGTGGAAAATAATGTCTAACGTGGTAAAAAATAAAACGGCATGAAACGTGTTGCCATGTCTAAACCTGTGTATTCTATCAGCAACACAGGCGTTTCACACCTCAAATCACACATTTTTGATGAATAGGTCCATAAAGCAGTCAAAAGCCTACCACATTAGAATTAAGTGTATTGTTTTACCTTGTTTTCTCCAGATGCTGGACGTCCCGACGGCTTTGAACATGCTCCGTCAGCAGCGCATGATGATGGTGCAAACAATTTCACAATACACTTTTATCTACAAAGTCCTCATCCAGTTCCTCCGCAACTCCAGGCTCATCTAAATGCAAACCTCTTGGCCCTCAAACTGCAGCGCGTTGTTTTAACGGTGACCTTTCGCTCCAAAACAGCAGCGCTACGCGTTTTCCCTTTTCAAAGTATTATCGGAGGCGAGATGCAATGAGATCTGACAGAGAAGAAGCAGCAGCATTGGCCTCTGAGGAACAGATTGTCTTTGTGAACAGTATTACTAAGGGATCACTGTAGGGGTTTTACACTACATGATAACCAACATAAAACCCAGCACTTTTACAGTACCTTGCTGTATATAGCAAAACCATGTTAAAGCTGCAGCTACGAGCTTATAACACTAATACCATTATCATTAATGACAGATTTTGTCATTACAGATTGAGTTTTTACAAAAGTGTATGCTGGATAATGATGGCTTTTTATAAAGGACTTCACTAATGTTTTCTTTGAGAATTTCAAAAAGATAAAGTTGTACCAGTAATCTCACTTACATTACAGTTGATCTGCTTGATGTGGAAGCGTATAATAGTTACTGTTAAGAGGAAGAATTTGTTTGATGCAATGCAATTGGATCTGATGAGTGTAGAAGTGTAGCCATGTCCCCATTGTGGTAGCAATAGGCCTGTCAAAAATACAATTTTTGGGGTTTTCACAGGAGTTAATTTTGTTATGTTGCCCACAAGCCCCACATTGGGAAACCTGTGTCTTAGTAACCAAAGGGCTGAAAAGATTCAAGCCACAATTCATGTTGAGGTATTCAGGTGTACACCAAAGAATCTTGACTGTTATTTACAGGTAACCTATTGTGTGATTTTGAGGTGGCTAGAATATCTAGGATGTAGTACTATGCCAGGTGTGGCTCACACATACTGTACTGTGCCTTAAGTCCATTCAAGCTGATGGACTCTGATAGAAAGCAGTTGATTGTAAGGTGCCAGATGTTGGGACAGGGCCAATGTTTGGTCAATTGAATCAGATTTATGTACATGAGATTGAAAAATTATTGAGAAACTGTTTGAGTTCAAGCAAATTGTGATTTTTGAAATGTGGTAATTTTAGCTGTTCCGTTCTGTTTAAGACTGAATGGTAATGATTCATACAGACTAATTTAAACACAATTGTTTTTTAAATGAGTGCCATAAATGATGGAGAGCAAAAAACCAGCTACAGCACGCTCTCTACATACAGTACCTACTAAGTGCCTACTAATATTTGTGAAGTATATACATCTGCATTGAAAAGGCTTCATGTATCAATGTTTATAATGAAACAACGATGTGTTGTGAATGACAATCTTTACACTGCCATGTTTTATTACATTGAATTTGATTATATTTTAGTCTGTATGTGATAGTCTTTGTTACACCAACTTAGTAGAAATACACTACCACAAATCTGCACAAAGTTATATCACCTCACTAAGTATTCATCCCAATAGTAACAAATGGCTTCATTTTTTTTCTTTCAAAATTACTAATATAAAAGACGTGGATAGGTAGCATTAAAAAGTCAACACCCTTCGAAGAGACCAGGAGAAACAATAATACTGATCGACAGAATAATTGGAAAACCAGAATAATATTGTCGTCCTGCACATAGTGCTTGGTGTGTTGAGCTGTGTACCATGCTCAATATTACCGTGAGGTAAAACCCTCCTGAAAAGTTGTCTTTTCACCTGTGGATATTTGCTTTTCTATATTATTTTAAAGCTTACCTAATTTTACTAATGTCATTGAAAATATATCATTTAATGAAATCTACAGCATTTCCTCTTGTGGAAAAAAGTACAACCCTTCAATAGCTGGTGTTGCCACATGTGGCAGAAATAAGTTGGTTTGCATTTCTTATAACCAAGACTTATATAGGAGGAAGTCTTTCCACTTTTTTAAACAGAAATGATTTAACTGACTTGATGTTTTAGTTTTTTGGCTCACTTCAATATTTTATGCACAGAATCTAAAAAGGTATATATTTCTAATTCCTAATGATATACGCCTTGGCATATCATTTGTGGTGTTAGACAGAACTGTTGTGTAATACAGATTTGTATTAAATATTTATTAAATAACAAGTATTTAATGAAATAATCAAGTCCTTTTAACACTACATTTTTAATAACATTTCGTATAGTGTCTCACCGAGTTGACAATACCCACTTTTTATTGTTTTCGACAAAACATAATTCAAAGTTGTCTTACATTGCTAACGCCTTGGTCGATGGAAATATTTAGAAGATGTTGAAATATTTGCAAGGAAAATGCATTTATTTGGTTTATTTAGTTAATTATGAAAAAATATAATGTTGCTGGTTAAAATAGGTTACCATTTACAGAGTGTTAAAATGAACAATATTAGGCATAAAGCTAAAGACAGTATAAAAATAAACTTCTCAGGAGTTATAATTTATATATTAGAGGTCTGAATGTTTCAGGGCTGTCTCACACATGAGGTTAATGGACTCTGACAACACAAGCAAGTGTTTGGGCACAGTGCTTTTTTCTACCCGAGTGATTTGTGTATTCTCTACTACAGAGAGACATGCTGTTGTTAAAATGTAATCCAAACGACAGTGACAACCAATACATGCTATAGCAAAGTTAAGATACTCTTCAAACAGCTTCCCAAATAGCACCCTATTCCCTACAGTATATTGTGTAATAATATTGTAAATCGCAGGGATCTGGTAAAAGTAGTAAAATATAGTTCCATTTGGGACAGTGATATCTTTGCTAGCCTAGCGGCCACAGGAACACGGATAGTTACAATAAGAGAATAGTTTTCTGTTGCTGCTGTTGGTATTCTTTCCTCTTATTTCTTCAGAGGACCACCCAGTCAAAAAAGTCTTATCAGGAATGATGATGCCAAAAGTAGTTCGACAAAAGTGTTTGTATAAGGCTTGCTTTGGAATTATAGTTAAATGTGTTTTTTTTAGGTCTAATACTGTTTAAACTTAGACCATATTTATTAGTTTGAACTGGATAACAACAACCTTGGAACTGGTTGGCTTTTAAAGGCCTTTGTTACTTGCTGCTTCAAGTTTTGTTTACTTTTCTAAGATGACATTATTATTATTATTATTATTATTATTACATTAATCTGATTCAATTGTTTAACTGAACACACACGACTAAAAACAGATATTCAATTATATATATGTTAGGGGATATTATTGATTTGAGTCTTATTACAGAGTGGAATTGGTTACATAAACACATTTTTGACTGATTGAAAAGCTACAGTTTTGCTCATATCTGACGTGTAATAATGTTATGTTATATAGGGATGCATTTAAACAGGCAGCTGAAGTTTTTTCCTGCACCAATTGATCTTTTGACCAACCACATCAGACCATTTGGCATTAGATCTGTTGTAAGTATACACAAAAAACAATGAATTCAGCTGCCTTTATACATGCTATAAAGAGGTAGTCTATGCTAAACACATTGTCAGCTTTACTGCACCATGTTGTAAACAATATATTTACCTCTAAATTACAAAAATGTATTCCATTGTAAAGTGTATGTAATGGAATTGTTTCTGCTAAGATTAAATATTTGAAAGAATGCTATTTTTTTAATGGCTAAAGTGAATAACTGGGTCACGGTAACTTCACTTTGTCTTGGTTAATTGGTCCGTAAGACTTTCTACATCTGATACAATGTAGGCAATGGAGAATTCTGTTTGGCTATAATATCTCCATTATATATTCTAACAAATTTTTACATTTGGGCATTGATACTTGTCCTTTTGCATTTTGGATTTGAAATGATATAATTACTACTCTGGTTAATAATATTTGGTTAGCTTTTATTTATGGTATTTCTATTCTATTTTTAGTGGTGTATTACAAGATTGTCCTAAAAGGTTTTTCCTATTCTTATCACATAGAGGACTTAAACTTGCAGTCTGGGACTTAAAATATCGTTACCATTTCCCATTTTTGGCTGGTTCTGTAATACGTAAATATATATATTCATATTTAATTGATATATGTAATATGTGGTTTATACGTGTAGAATCACTACCATTCCTCAGTTACCCATAAAATTCCAGGTTGCACTGTCTAGCCTAAAAAGTCCACAAAATTATAAAATGTATTCAAATTTTATGGAAAACTGATATGATAGATTATACTTACAGATTATGAAGATTTTAACATTTAATTCTCTCATTTTGGGCTGGATTTATAAACATTTAGTTAATTGCGTAAGTCCCAGACTGCATTTTTAAGTACTTAAGGGTAACACAAGTGGATGTTATTTACATCCATAAATACTGAACCTGGTCAAAATTACAGCCTATTATTGTACAAGTGCAAGTACATTCATTTGCAAAAGTTCAGGCACCCCTGACAATTTCCATGATTTTCAGTTATAAATAATTGGGTGTTTGGATAAGCAATTTCATTTTGATCTATCAAATAACTGAAAGACACAGTAATATTTCGGTAGTGAAATGAGGTTAATTTGATTAACAGAAACTGTGCAATATGCATACAAATGAAATTAGACAGGTGCATAAATCTGGGAACCCTTGTCATTTTGTTGATTTGAATACCTGTAACTATCTAGCACTGATTAATTGGAACACAATTGGTTTGGTGAGCTCATTAAGCCTTGAACTTCATAGACAGGTGCATCCAATCATGAGAAAAGGTTGGCCAATTGCAAGTTGTTGTTCTCTTTGACTCTCGTCTGAAGAGTGGCAACATGAGGGACTCAATACAACTCTCAAATGACCTGAAAACAAAGACCACCTCCAAAGACCTACAACATCATCTTGCTGCAGATGGTGTCATTGTGCATCGTTCAACAATTCAGTGCACTTTGCACAAGGAGAAGCTGTATGGGAGAGTGATGCAGAAGAAGCCTTTTCTGCACACGCCACAAACGGAGTCGATTGAGGTATGCAAACGCACATTTGGACGAGGCAGCTTTATTTTGGAAGAAGGTGCTGTGGACTGGTGAAACACATTTGGTCATAACAAGGGGCGTTTTGCATGGTGGCAAAAGACATTCTAAGACAAACACTTGCTAACCACAGTCAAATTTGGTGGAGGTTCCATCATGCTGTGGGGCTTTGTGGCCAGTGTCGGTACTGGGAATCTTGTTAAAGTTGAGGGTCGCATGGATTCCACTCAATATCAGCAGATATTTGAGAATAATGTAGAGGAATCCATCACAGAGTAGAAGTTATGCCAGGGCTGGATATTTTATCAAGACAACGACCCAAAACACTGCTAAAAATCTACTCTGGCATTTAGGCAGAGGAACAAGTCATGGAATGGCCATCCCAGTCCCCAGACCTGAATATCACTGAAAATCTGTGGGGTGATTTGAAGCAGGCTGTGCTCGCCAAACACCAAACCTAACTGAACTGTAGGTGTTTTGCAAGGAGGAAGGGGCCAAAATACCTTAATCCAAAATCCAGACACACATTACAGGCTATAGGAACTGTCTAGAGGCTGTTATTTCTGCTAAAAAAAAGCTCAAATACATTTTGATGTGATATTTCTGTTGGGGTGCCCAAATTTATGCACCTGTCTTATTTCATTCTGATACATATTGCACATTTTCTGTTCATCCAATAAACCTAATTTCACTACTGAAATATTACTGTGTCATTCAGTTTTGATAGATCAAAATGAAATTGCTGATCCAAAAACCCAATTATAATTTAAATTTAATAAAGAAATTTTCTGGGGGGCCTAAACCTTTGCATACGACTGTACATAACCCCAATTTCAGACGACCATAAAAATTGGACTATTGGTTTCTCATATCAGTAGTTTATGCACATGCATGTTAACAAAGCTAATGGGGATGGTCAGGTTGTGAGACAACAGCATTAAGTGTCAATACCAGTAACAGTGGCTATCATCATGCTGAACTCATTTAGGTTTGTTCAAGAACACTCCAGGATGTAGTCATATATGGATATCAGAGTACAATAAAAAGGAGACTCCACCAGCATAACATTAGACAATGGTAAGCCTCAAGAACAGAATGGCCTGGTTATAGTTTTCTAAAATGTACATAAAAAGAACCTGTCAAATTCTGTAACCAAGTGTACCCAGAGTGATGGAGAAATATACTGCGCATTATCAAAACCTTATCTGTAAAACATTGTGGAGGTAGGTGTTTTAGCTTGGGCATGTTTGGATGACACACAGCACTCATGCCTTCTGACAGTGATGTGTACAGAATCAGCTGCTCAGATCCAACCGATTGCCTCAAAACCCATTTGATGGCAATTTATCTTGCTAGAACAACCAAAGAGTTTTTCAGGGCCAGTGGAATATTCTTAACTAGCAAAGTCAATCAAACGATTTGAATCCAATTGAGCATTCATTGTAATCGCTGAAGAGAAGAATGAAATCAAAAACGGACACTCAAGATGGCTGCAGTAAGGAACTGATGTCTATGGTCTGCATGCTTCGGGTATTAATTGACAGCAAAGTATTTTTCCACCAAACATTAAATATGAAGACTTTAAAATTGTTAAATTTGGCACCATTGGGACATTGAGAAGAAAGAAGCAATGGTTAGCACTGGTTTATTGGGAGTGGGGTTTAGTCAAACTATGGGTATCAATAATAAAAAATTCCCCACCTCAATGTATAACATTTTTACCTGACCCTCCCCTTGTCTTTATCAAAAGTTTCAACACCCCATCTAAATATTGTGAAAAAGTAAGTATATATGGCCTTTTCATTCCCATCTGACTACCTATACATAAATAAATATAAAGACATGAGACCAAAGTAAAATGTTAAGGAAACAACAACATGGTCTCAGAAAGACTGCAATTTAGTAGCTACTGTTCAGTTGTGTATGCAGTAGCTTCCGTGACGTAAAATATCTTACAGTGCAGCACATTTGTAAAAAAATCATTCACTTTGGTATACAAGCATGAAATTTGGCACAGGTTAGGGTGACCATATGTCCTCTTTTCCCCGGACATGTCCTCTTTTGCCTCGTCTCCATTACCATGTAGAACCGTGAAATTCACCGTTCCGCCTGGTTATAGATGTGTCTCCATTACCGTTCTGAATTCTGGAACTCAAACTTTTTGCAATTTTTTAGCAGGCTGGCAGCCTCGTTTGGAAGCTCGTGCCGGCAGCACCGTTGGGCGGTCTTATCCCTGGTTCCAGTTCGGCAAAATCACTGATTGGTCTAGGTGAAAACGTAGACGAGATGTCACACCAGTGTTTTGGTGTGTGGTTTCAACTGGCGCCATATATAAAGTACAAACGGTGTAGGTAATTATAACGGAAAGTAATAATTAGCGGAACGTCTTTGCATGCGTTGCCTGTGCAGCCGGCAGTGCAGGATCAGTCTTTCTCTGCGATTCCTATTTAATACTTTTTGCCTGGACTTCACGAGATGTTTAAAAAGTAAACACAAACCAAAAAAAGAAAATGTAAGAGACTCGAAATCAACTACGTCTTGCATTTTGTAAATGCACCCTTCTGGCTCTACGTGATTGTTTTACTACAGTGCGTCGCGGTCAACAGTCACAGGTTGCTCTGGATACGCGTCTTAAATCGTAAAAAACATCATAGGAATGTTTTTCCACGAAAGACATCAGAGCCCACTTTCCACTGAAGGCAGTGGAGACATACCAACCCCCCATGCCTGGTTTGAAGCCTACCTAGAACCGCCTAGTATAGCCTAGGTGGCCTCACAATGGAGACGAGGCATTTGATCTACTAAATTATAATCAAATCAAATTGTACTGTGTGTTTAAGGAATTATTAAAATAGTTTGATAGGAAAAAAGATCGTTTTTAATAACAATTGTAAAAGATATGCAGAACACTACATTTTATGAATATATTGTCTCATCTAAACTATTCCTTGTGGCGAAACATGTGTTATGGATAAATGTTCAATAGGATGTGTTTAATCCAAATATAGTCTCAAACCCTCGGGTACCCTCATGTGGCTAACTATCTACATATAATACTAGCTAATTGATGAGGGGCTGTTAGACAGCATTTGGGACACTAAACTTAGCTATACTATTACTACTAGTCAAGAACTACAGTGTAAGTAAAACGAAATCAGCTGACACTGAACCCCATGCTAAGTTCCACAGCAGTGAGGAAATGGTGACCATCTTGAAAATGGTCACCATCTTGAATTTTTGAGAGGCAACGCATGCAAAGACGTTCTGCTAATTATTACTTTCCGTAATAATTACCTACACCGTTTGTACTTTATATATGGCGCCAGCTGAAACCACACACCAAAACACTGGTAATATTTGTATTTGATGATATCATCACCATTTGAAAAATTGATGTAAGGATTCAAGAGAGATGGTGGCCATCTTGACTTTTTGGTTGGCCAATGCCTTCCTCCCAAAAAGTGATCCTAAAATTTCATACTTGTATACCAATTTCAATGATTCTCTTGAAATATGCCATTATTCAGATGCACTAACAGCGCTTAGAGGGTAGATAAGCAGGTGTTGTGTAGTTTGCCAACTAGCAAGAAATGTGGATTATTTAGTGTTATCTAAGCCTACCCGTTAGCCTACCCGTGACAATAAAATATTGTCTAATGATATGCACACATCTTAGTCATAGTGTATTGGTGCAACAAAAATGAATTTAGAACAGTATACATACAAATTTATCTAACTACAAGTTTGTATAAACATACCTAAATGGCTAGTACATCAGCAAACTTATCTTGAACATTGCAGATTGACATTTAGGAAATAGCAGATATGATTCCTGTTTTACATGATGGAGGCAATTTTGTACTGCACAACATATTTCTATGTGAACACAGCTCAGTTTTTAAAATGATCACTCCAATAACAATTTACCATAAACAAAGCATATGTTAATTAAACTTTAAAAAAAAACACTGAAGCCCCACTAAAATCACACTGCAGTCTCAAAGAAAGAGAAAAAAACCAGCCCTCCCCAGAGAAAAAATAAGTTGCAACACAACCGGCCATTTTTGACCAGGCCTCCCACCAAATAAAATGTATCCTGTCCCCTACCTCAGCAGAGACAAACAATCTGACAGAGCACTAGTGTTTTAACAAAGAAAAAACAAATTCATTAGTGAGGGAATCCAGTACAACAGATCAGGAACACTCCAGAAAGTATGTGTCAAAGATGACCATCTGCAGATTACACTAGCAGAACCTCAGACGGTACAAAACAAACAAAGATTAAATCTGTGCCGAAATAAAGGAAATAGGTGAAAAATAATCTGATTTGGCATGGTAAATTAATTGAGACTCTAGACCAGTATAGGCAAATTACATTGCGAGATATACAGTATATGTATACAAGTACAATATAGATTTTTTTATTTACCAGAAAAGGAGCATCTATTATGCAGAAGCCATACCAAGAGCTCCTGGGCTGGCGTGGTTACACATTTTCTGTGGTTGTGAGGATGGTAGAGAAATGCACATTCAGCTCTCTTGCAATCATTCTTGCACTCCGTCAGCATATGAACAGCAGGTTCCCTCAAAACTTGTAAATCATTTAGGAGATTTTGTAATTTTTTTTGATCATTGGCAAAACCTCCTAATTAAACCCATTTTGATTACATGTTGTACCATATTTTTAATGTTTGCTTATGTTGTTGAAGTGGGATGCAAAACATTCACATTTCAACCTTTCTACAGGTATATGTAGTGGATTTGATCTTTAACATCATCATTAGTCCTGTATTTCAGGCCTGAAAAACATCAAACTGTCCCATATCAAGAATAAATGTGCATTCTATAATGCACTTTAACTAAACAGAAACAATGTATTCAACAATACTGAGGTACAACATATTATATTATTTCATCCAGTTTCCAGAAAATAAAAAAAACAGGGAACATACTGAAGAAATTTATTTAACTTGATGTCAGCATGGGCCTTTTTCTGAAGAAATTGTTACATTTAAATCAAACTATAGCCCTGACCTTCACAATACAGATTGAATAAAGCCCAAAATGTTCTAAGTCATACCATGTTTAGATCTCCAACAAAATGTATTTGATGAAACTGCCACCATTTCTTCTTCCATTGTATATCGTAGGTTTTGACAATGTGAATTATCACAGGGCAGAGACTATAGAAGAGAAAGTGCCACTCAATGTTCAGACAAAAAGCACACTGGCCAAACCACATCTGTTTATATATGACTGCTCTTGACTAGGTTGGATTTGACCTATAGTAACACGGTTTAGGTTTTTAGTTAAAAAACAAACAAAAACACATGATCATGCATTTGAAATCTTGTCCCTGCTAAAAAGTTACATTTTGCAACAAATCAGACAGAACTAGAGTGTCTTCCTAATTCAGGCTTATTAACAGAGGACACAGTCACCCCCCCCCCCCCCCATCTCCAAAACTATTCGCTGCAAACCTGTACCATTTCAAAAGGGTTAATGAAAATGCGTTAGGCTATACACATTTTTTTTAATCTAGAAAAGATTGTTTGATGCTAAATTTTTGTAATAATGCACAAAAAAAAATTGTACCTTGCAAATTTAAGGAAATATTTAAAAAATGTATTGTAGAAAATTGAAAATAATGGAAGCAAAACTGTTTCTTGATTAAAAGGCAAACACCTAGCCTACAGCGTGTATCATGTCCTTTGTTGGAATTGTAACATGGCTCATAGAACAGTATGATGGTTTTGGAATGCCCGTCACAGGGACTAGTGTCATAGTTGATGCGCTAAAAACAATTGCAATGTACTGAAGTACTTAGACCTACTCTAAGTATACCGAACAGTTTCTATTCAGCCTAAAATGTACTTTTCTGAATTCCAGTGATTTTTATTATTCCAAATCTAGTCTTTTCCTAGATTGTATTTTCTCACACTCAAAGTTTCTAGTCATGATTGTGTTCTTTATAATTCAAGAGTTTAGTAGTAGTCATTAGTCCAGAAAATAAATACTAATTCATGGTTTGTTTTATGTGAAGAGGGGAATCCATTATAGAATAAGAAGTATTTGTACGGGCTTAATATTGAT
>JACXGM010007439.1:0-30664 GCA_016801145.1 Umbra pygmaea
TAACACCACATCCAAGTCAAACTCCTAAAGAAAATAACAGAGTAACACCACATCCAAGTCAAACTCCTAAAGAAAATAACAGAGTAACACCACATCCAAGTCAAACTCCTAAAGAAAATAACAGAGTAACACCACATCCAAGTCAAACTCCTAAAGAAAATAACACATATGTACAGAATGTCTTTGCATATGCACCCATACTGCAGAGAACTGAACAGTTACAGAAATATGAGTCACTGTGTATTACAACTTTTTAAATTAGTGGTTCTCAAACCTCTCCCGGGGACCTCCAGACATTCCATGTATATTCCATGTATCCTAAAGCTATCACACCTGATTTAACTTGTCAAGTAATTGTGTAATTATGTAAATCAGGTAAGCTATTTCAATGGTACAACAAAGTTGTGAGATGGACTAGCTCCCCGGAAGAGATTTGAGAACCCTTGTTCTATACTATGGGAAAAACAAACAGAAAAAGCAGCCTCCATTGCTTTCTGGTTGTCAGTGGGTCCGGATGAACTGTGGTGCCTGAATATAGTGTCACAGCATTGGAGCACTGACCTCTCTTCTTTTAATCGCTTCCCGGAGAAGGCCCACCACATCCTCCCCTTCACAGTCTGTGGCTTTAAAGCCTTTTGTCCACGTTACCAGGATGCCCTGAACAAACACACAAACATGGTATGCTATTGACAATCACACACACAGAGAAATACACCAATACACACAAGCTTACGCCCGTGTGCCACATCACATGAAGAGCATAGTGTCAAGAGTTCAAGATGAAATGAAAAGAAGACAAAATGTTATAGCTAACAAACCTTTTTAAACATGTAACACATATTTTGAGTGTAAAATGTCAGAAATTGGTGGAAAAAATATGGAGACTAATGTCAGATTTATGGTGGAATTACAGCACTGGTCTTAGACTAATCAGCAATATGTGAGTGATGCATTTAATGTAATATCTCAGGTGACTGATTTCAGGTAGCAGCCGGCTCACCTCATCCAGACTTTTCTGCATGCAGGGGAAGGAAAAGGTGAAACCTAGGGGCAGCCGAGTGTTCTTCATCCCCATGTAATCCAGGAAGTCAGATATACAGTGGACAATATGGTCAAAGAGCTGGGGGATATAAAGGTTATGTCTGTTAACAATGATAGCACAACAAAGTGCATTTTCTGACAAATACAATGGTGGGTGGTAAATGTTGACTGTTAGCATCTTACTACGGGTTTCTTTTTGTATCTGTAATGGATAAATAGCACGAGGAGTCATTGCGCTTACTCGCCTTTTTAAATTTGTGAAAAACCTTTAGATACATAATGTTTATGTATTTTCACGCTCAGATGAAAATCTGGATATACAAGCCGGGTTCAGAGGGTCTAGCACTAGCAAAGATAAGCACTAGCAAAGATGGTTAGCATTATCGACCTTGGATTTGTTTGTGTGCTGTATATACTTGGATGAACACAACGTAAAATTAATTTGATTTACTGACAAATTGTATCGGTGAAGGATACGGGAATGGCTAAGTAGCTCAAGATGTTGTCACTGGACTGGGAAGAAGCGTAGGTAAGGTGCAGAGTGAGTTTTTAAAAGGAGACAGAGGTAGAGTGGTCCGCAGAATACAGAGCCCTGCCAGCACCCCGAGCCGAAAATAACTGGTTGTAAATGCTACCAGTTACAGTGAATACGAGTAGCTAACTAGGCCACGGGCTTAGGCTACATTCGAAATCACTGAATGTTGACGCAGCTGTCAACCCACCTCCTCTCCTGTTCCCTGCATCACTTCCAAAGGGATGGCGTAGATTTTGTGGTGCATCTCCACTGTCCTCCGCTTGCCAGTGCGAATCTTTACCAACAACACTCTAAAGTTTGTCCCTCCTAAATCCAAAGCCAAGAAGTCCCCATTTTCTAGAAAACAAAGATAACAATACATGTAAAAAATATGTTGCAATTGCAGAATTTTCCATATTGTCATGAAATGATAAGAAGACATATTTTAGTGAAATATTAGTATCCATCCATCCATCCATTTTCATCCGCTTATCCGGGATCGGGTCATATTTTAGTGAAATATTAGTAGTAATTCCTAAATGTATTTTGTGTAGACACAGTTCTTAACTGTGGTGTAAAATAATGAGTAGTCATAAAAACGCATTTCAAACATAATGGCTCTCCAAATGTTTAGCTACCGAGCTAACCCACTGTAGTCAGTTGGTACAAGTGGTGGACACCTTGCAAACTACAATCTCAGCTGTAGCTTAATTCTCCAACCTGTCCCATCTGGCGTGCTGCGTACAAATGTGGGCCACATCTTGACTGTGGCGCTGTCGTGGGTCTTCCTCCCCAGGCCATTCTCTATCTCCTCTCTCATCCTCTTCTTCACCTCCAGCAGCTGGTCTTTGGTCAGATTAAACTCTGCCAGGGTCTCGGTGATCTGTCGACGCTGGTCCGCCAGCCGGTAGGCCACGGCAGTCACCATGGCAGCGCCCTTAGAGCTCCCACTCTCTGAGAGCAGGAAGCGAACGTCGGACTCGGGAACTAGGCGGCGGACTGTTTTGTGGAGACGTCTGGCATATCTGAGGAAATGGGGAGGGACATTTACAGTGAGGACAAAATAATATCTAAATTCACCAGGAAAAAACACACATTGTAAATGCCAGATACAAAATAAAAGATGGGTACAGGTGTTTATGGTGCTAGAAGCTTGCTGACCAGCACAGTGTAGTTTTGAGCATGATTTTGTGGCGCTGGCTAACAAGACGCAGGGATGGCAGACAAGCTATGCAGGCTAATTCTGGCCAGCATTTCCCCAAGAGGGAGCAATTGTTAAATATTTCCTCATTTCTCTAAGTGTGATTCATTCAGGCAGCTCATGCACATGCAAAATGTGGTCATCTGAGGGAACGTGCCCTTATATGCCTTGACCCTATTGACTTCCTGCTTAAAAAAGCGGTGTGGACAAAAGCAGATATGCAAATGTTTAGGATTAGGCGGAAGGCTCGTTGCAATCTTCAACTCTAAAATAAATAAAAATAAAGATAATGTTTTTTAAGAAAAAAAAAGCTTGTAGTTTGATACATTGAGCCCTATTTTAACGATCTAAGCGCACGGCGTGAAGCACATGGCACAAGTGCGCTTTGGGCGTGTCCAAATCCATTTTTGGTAGTTTGACGGCGGAAAAAAGTGTCCATGCGCCGGGCGCATTTTTTTTAAAGGGTTGTAATAATTGTCTTCATTAATTCATAGGTGTGTTTTGGGCGTAACATGCAATTAACCAATCAGAGTGTCATCTCCCATTCCCTTTAAGAGTCTGACACATTTGTAGCTTGGCGCATGAGAAGCCCCTCACTGCAGTGTGCAATTCAGGGTGTGCCTCAATGTGGGTGGAGTCAAACGTCTATGCAGTGTGCCCTTACCATCTCCTAATCCTAACCTAAACCATTAAAACACATGTGCTGGTACCACTTTATATAATATTTTTTCCCATCTCCTAATCCTAACCTTAACCATTTCAACACATATATTACATTTCTTCCCATCTCCTAATCCCAACCTTAACCATTACAACGCATGTGCTGGTTGTAAAGAAATGGTGGGTGGGGTCAAACATGGGAGGAGTCAAACGTTTGACTCCACCCAAATTGAGCCCAGCCCCAAAACAAGAACCCTTGTTCAGCTCACTGCATAGACGTTTGACTCCACCCACATTGAGGCACACCCCAAATTGCACACTGCAGTGAGGGGTACTTGTGGCGCATTGCTATTATGGTGTTGAATTCGCAGCGTAATATTAATTTTTTTATATTTTGCATGTTTGTGTGCTGCTGCGCTTCCCTGTGTGTGTGTAACAAGCAGAGTGTGCACGCGCCGTGCATATGCCACAGGTGTATTTTGACTAATTTGCTGTTAAAATAACAATGACATGCTGCGCCATTGACTTTAGACTAGGTTTTTGTTGGTCAATAGCGCGATCACTTTCCGATGCCTCAAGATAACAATACACCCAGAATTATCCTGAACACACCTCCCTGTAAGACCAGCACGGCCATGGGCGCAAAGACGGGCGCAGGTGCATTTGCTATTTAAATGACGTGAGCGCTGGATGGGAAATTGACAACTTCGTCGGTTTTAAACTAGCAAAGACACTTGCGTTCGGGATTTGTGCTGCGTTGCGCCTTGTGCAAGATAGGGCCCATTGTGTTATTCATAATACATCCTTCAAAAGTATGCATAACTGTCACAACACGGCAAGGCAGGTTTATTAATGAACTGATTAAAAGCATTATTGTTTAAGTTTCATTACAATAACTATCATGGTTTAAATTACTGTGGTATAATTGATTTGGTTAGGTTATGACTGTTTGAGTTTGTTATCTTTATGGGTATTGGCACACTGATCTCTCTGGGCACGAGTCTGTATAGCGCTGTGCGCCGGGTTGTGTCCATTATGCACAAATGGGTAATTGGGCAAGGAGGCCCACCGGCTTGTAATTAGTAATCAGTTTGTAATAAGTAATAATTTAGACTCGATGTCCCAGAGGATCAGTACTTGGCATTGTGAGTGTATACTCCTGTTTTATGTTGGATGTCACCATTCCTGGTTCTACGTGAGGAACATCTGAGCAGACATTTGTGAAATACAACTATTTTTGTCTTTCCCAGTATTTGGGTCATATGTAGCTATTTTGTATAGTAGAGTCATGTGTACGATATATATCTTAGTCACGTCTATGCCGCGATATGAGCAGAGTTTACATAAGATATCTTCGTTGTGCAACTCCTATATATGTCTGCGAATGAACGTACCAAGATTGAATATTTTACATTGTATTGAGTTCATTAAAACAAACCACAGAACTCTATTTCCTGACTGGTCTCCCTTCTCTCATCACAACACCAACGTACCAACGAACAATAACACCTGTACGTGACAATAACCAACAATAGGAGCAGTTACGCATTTGTTAGGCAACGGTAGACAGGCTTTGGCACAAAAGTTACAAACATTACAAGTGACTCACTGTGGGTGCATCTTGTAGAGTGAGCCATCAAGACCCACAGTGGTGCGAAGACGAGCGCTGCCTTTGTTGTCCTTGAGCCTGGAGAGGATACCACCCAGAGTGGCAGCGATGAGGTTGGCAGATCTGTGGGAGACGATGTTGCACACGTGCTGCACAGCGATGCAGTCATCTTCAGAGGGTTCCAAACCCAGGTGAATTAGGATTTCCTTGGCTTTTGTGAGGCCATCTTTGCTCCTGGAAAGCAATGGTTGACAATGTTACAAAGGTGTAAAGTACAAGTCTGTAGCCTCAAACCATTGCTCAGTGTGCTCTGACACACTGTCTTCCTAACCCTGAAAAAAAACTGAAAAGATTGACACTCACTTTTCAATGGCTGAAACATGTTTGGTGTCAAATTTCCCTTTGGTTAGAAGTTCAGGGGTTATGTGTCCCTCAAACAAAAAACCTTCTTTGGCCATCTTGACCAAGATGAGTCGCACCAGTTCACCCATGTACATCCCACTGACCATCTTCTCAAACCTGAAGAGAAAAATATACATCACTTAACACTGGAGTAAGAGGTAACACATAAGACACACATTGCTAGCATTACACCTGAAATGCAATATCTTAATTTACAAAGGTCCACTTTAATATTTAATACTGTGCGACCTACAGCTGTTTTCCCGGGTTAAGTGAGCCCCTGTCTATTTCTCGGTCAAACTCTGTACGAATGTCTTCCAGCATCCCGTCATCTCCGAATGCCCCCCACTCAGTGTTGACACACATCCGGCCCTCGTCTCCCTCCACCAAGTCAATGTGTCTCATCTCTTCCATGTAACAAGCATTGGTACCTGTGCCTGAGGAGACATAAAAAGTACTTGATTACGGTAATTTGTTTTCCCCCGTTTTCCTTCACACCCAATATTTCACGTTCAATTCCCCTTTAAGCCTTCTCTTATCTGCAACGACTCGCAGGTGCAGGATGGTGAAAGCTCATTCACACGCTTCCTCCGAGCATGTGTCACCCAGCCTTCTGATTCTTATCGCACTGCTCATTCAGCACTCAGGCCTTAGTCAGTACGGGAAGATGCCATAATCACCAAACATACAACCGTGAATTTACAGGCAACCCACCTGGAGGAGGAGGTGACAGCAGAATGATGTGACTAGGTAATCGTTTACCCTATCTACACTGGAGGTAACTGCGCCAATTTGCACCACCCTTAACAGAGCTAGTCCAGGCATAGTCAGAAATGGAGTCCCTGGCCACCGTTAATTAATTTAAGTCTTAAACAAAATGTTTGGATGCATAAATAAAGGCATCACTGCCATTTCTTTGAACCAGGAAGAGGGCAATAACAACTCAAGAAGTTACACAGAAAACAATCTGTTCCCCTTTTCATCCTTTTCTGATCAAAAGGGCTGCAAGAACAAAAACCCTTAATTGTTGACTTCATACATATGATAACTTCATACCTATGATAACTTCGTACCAATGATAACTTCATAAATGATAACTTCATACGTATGATAACTTCACACCTATGATAACTTCATACCAATGATAACTTCATAAATGATAACTTCATACGTATGATAACTTCACACCTATAATAACTTCGTACCAATGATAACTTCATAACTATGATAACTTCATACCTATGATAACTTCGTACCAATGATAACTTCATAACTATGATAACTTCATACCTATGATAACTTCATACCAATGATAACTTCATACATATGATAACTTCATACATGATAACTTCATACTTATGATGACTTCATACCTATAATAACTTCATACCTATGATAACTTCATAACTATGATAACTTCATACATATGATAACTTCATACATGATAACTTCATACATGATAACTTCATACTTATGATGACTTCATACCTATAATAACTTCATACCTATGATAACTTCATAACTATAATAACTTCATACCTATGATAACTTCATACATGATAACTTCATACCTATAATAACTTCGTACATGATAACTTCATACCTATAATAACTTCGTACCAATGATAACTTCATACCAATGATAACTTCATAAATGATAACTTCATACGTATGATAACTTCATACATGATAACTTCATACCTATAATAACTTCATACCTATGATAACTTCATACCAATGATAACTTCATAAATGATAACTTCATACGTATGATAACTTCATACCTATAATAACTCCGACTTCACAGCGCTGGTCATCGAAGCCGCAGGTCATCATGGTTCCCACTGTGTCATTGACCACTGCCATGATGTCTGCCTCATAGTCCTGAAGGCAGTGTAAAAAATATACATCAAAGGTATCAATGACTTGTATCTAATTATTTCTTATACTATAAATTACATTAACTCTTATAGTTAAAGTGTGCTTGAAAAAAAGCCTACCCCACGTTTTTTGATGGCCTTGTTTAGAAGTGCCACCACGTCCATTCCCTCAACTCCACTGGCTTTAAAGCGTTTAGTCCAACTAAGCAAATAACCCTGCAGCAGACAATACCAGGCAGTTAAACCAGATGAGTGAGAATGTTCTGTCTTCAATACCAAACGTGACAATTTCTCAGATGTACAAGACCGCACAATTGTCTCATTCATTGTCTCACCTCATTCAGCTTGGTTTGTGCACAGGGAAATGAGAAAGTGAAACCAACTGGCAGCTTCTTGTCTTTTATGTTCTGCTTTTCCATGAAATCTCCCAGGCACTCTGCAACATGATCAAACAGCTACAAGGGAAAAAAAGTCAAAGTTAGGGAGAATTATCTTGAAAGCAATCTACAGACAGGGAGTTACTGCAATACTTTGGTTTGGTTATGCTTCCAACTTCACCTCTTGTTTAGGCATTTATATGGTACAGGTTCCCTGGTACATATTTATAGTCCTTGGTATACATTTATAGTCCATTGTACAAATGTATAAGCCATGTTAAATGTTTATAGTCAATGTTACTCCTTTATAGACAACGGTAGACTTTTAAAGTCTGTGGAACATGTTTATATTCCATAGTAAACATTTACGGTACATTCTATAGTACACATTAACAAGACATGGTATACTGTTTGTTTACAGACTATGGTAGATGTTTATAGTCCATGGTACAATATACTGTACTTTCACAGTTCATAAAATAAGTTTACAATGTATTTTATACTTGATTATGTTTATAGTCCACGCGTTATGTTGGTACATGTTTATAGTCCATGCGTTATGTTGGTACATGTTTATAGTCCATGCGTTGTGCTTATTGTCAATGATACATGTTTATAGTCCATGCGTTATGTTGGTACATGTTTACAGTCCATGCGTAATGTTTATTGTCCATGGTACATATTTATAGTCCATGTGTTATGTTGGTACATGTTTATAGTCCATGCATTATGTTTATTGTCCATGGTAAATGTTTATAGTCCAAGATTTATGTTTATTGTCCATTGGTATATATTTTAAAGTTACCTGAGTGCCGTTGCCATGGATGATATCCTCAGGAGTGTCATAGACCTGACTCTCCATCTGAACCGCCTGCTTCTTCTCATCGGATACCTTTACTCGCAGGATGCGGAACGCCGAACCTCCGAGATCCAGAGCAATGAAGTCCCCTTTCTCTGTAACAAGGCATAACACTGTGGTCACAACAAGCAAACGAGCGGAGCAGAAGCTTCATTCACTCTGAAACTGAAGCCGATACTGTACAGGTCTTGTGATGTCTAGGCTGACTACTACTGTTCAACAAGAGTAGAGGTCTTCTTGGCAAAAGCTCATGCCATCTCTTGCCAAAAAGCCACTATACTATCTAGTTTCTCTATTTTAATCTTAGTGTACAGAAACATAAATAATAAGCAGTTCTGATGAAAGCATAGTTCAAAGTGATAATAAACTAATCCTGGAAATAACATTCTGAATTCAGACAGATGAAAAAATGTTGCTAGTTACTATATCTGAAATTATTAAAACATTTAGCAAAAAATAGGAAAGCTTTACCAACTACCGTACTGAACTTTTGAAGTACTGATAGGATGTTAATACTAGAAGGTGATTTGTGTCATATTTGCAATACACATTTTCACCTACTGTACTGAAGTGTATCATAGCAACAGAGTCTCATGGGGTGGGTAGGCAACCCCATTAGACATTCTCAATGTGTTTTTGTTAACAAACGGATTTATAGGCGGCTGGAACATATTACTCCAGTTTTCTCTTTCTAATGAAACAGAATGCATAAACCATGCATAGAAAAGGTTCGCTAATAGGAAAAGAATGGAGGTCATAAATAACCTCTGTGGTTTTAAAAGAATAGATGTTTTAAATCTTTAACGCTTACAGTGTTGTATTAGTTCCTCAAGCACTACAATGATGGAATAGTTACCACTTTATTACTATATGTAAAAAATATATATAGTAAATGTAAATTTTCAGTTTAATTAGGTAAAGGTACTTTATTTGTCACATACTCATACATGTAGCGAAGTTCATTCTGTGCATTTAACCCATCCCTCAAGGGCAGTGGGCAGCCATTTACAGCACCCAGGGACCTACTCCAGATCTAAGCCAGTGCTTTCGTTAGGGGCACTGACTGGAGAACCTAACCTGCATGTTTTTTGGTGGTGGGGGATACTGGAGCACCCCACGCAGACACGGGGAGAACATACACGGAAAGGACTGGGAAAACCGGGGTTTGAACCCAGAACCTTCTTGCTGTGAGGCCACAGTGCTATCCACTAGGCCACCTTGCCTGCCCACTGATAACATGATGAACAGGTGTTAGATTTACTGTCAAAGGTGATAGGCCACACCAGACCTTTCCTCCAAAATGGAAATTTAAAAATCTCCCCAGCACAGAGAGAAGATGACTGGCCACTCCATTGAGCCCCTCTCTAGGTTTCTTCTTAGGGTTAAACTCTGTTAGTTTTTTTTTCTAGCTACTGTGCTTCAATTCCCATTGTTTCTTGCCCTTTGGAGATTTATGCTGGGTAGTTGTAATAGCACTTGTTGACAACAGCTGATGTAAGGGCTTTTTAAATTAAATTAGATTCATTAGATTCAGACATTCCTGCAAACGATGCCTCTGGATGGGCGAGGCAGATCCATAAACCTCCTCTCTGGGTTTCCTGACCACATCAATGCTTGGATGTAGTATGTACATTGTAAATTCTTTTTTAGGATGTACATTTTGTTTATTGTAAACCTCCCATCACAAAAAGGTTCTGGTTTGCACCTTTATATCTAAATGCGTACATTTATAAAATAAATAAATAATTTATACAATAAGGAATATTGACGGAAATGTAAAATGCTGTTCCAAAGCATACTGTATATGCATACAGTATGCTTTGGAACAGCATTTTACGTTTCCGTCAATATTCCTTATTGTATAAATTATTAAAGAAGTGTCAGGGAAGGACATCAATCATATTTACAATGTACTATGCAACTTCATTTTGTTGTTAACAGAAATATGAACATGAACTTCAATTCTTATGGAAATAAAAGATCACAATACTACTCCGATTCATAATTTGACAGTTTCTTATATTTGTCTTCTCACACTTCTCACACGTATACTAAGGTCTGTTATACATGTGTGAATTTGAAATGCCTCACTGAGACATGACAACAGTTCAGTCATTATCACCTTGGAGCAAATCACCTTGGCCTAATACACTGGCTAGACTGGAATCTTTTAAGTGTTGAAAAAATACATGACCAGGTGTAATGACCAAGAAAGAAAAAATGAACTTGCCTCACATAGCACACTTGAATGACTGGTTTGGAGTTACGAGTTTCTGTAACTGCTAGACTAACTCCATTTGGATAATAATTGAGATGATGCTGATTTAGATGAACCTCCAGAGCAACTTCTATTAGTTATTGCAATCATTTAGTACTTGGCCTTTACGATTAATTTTATTTAGAAGGAAATAACCAGACAATTTGGCAATGATTAGGCAGCCTCAGAGATTGGGCCACCTTTAAAAATCCATTAAGATTACTGTTCTCTAAACAGGGAAAGGTCCCTTTTAATAGCCCAGGGCTTTTGGGATTGAGATTTACATCAGTGGTAATAGTGCTCCCTACTGGACATCTAACAAGCAGCATCGAATCTCAGCTCCAGGGCCTGATCAGGAAGAACAATGAGCTTCAGAGGCAGGCCAGTATTGGGATGCAGAGTGTTGCTGGTTGTCCCACATACCTCATCTCATCACAAGGAGGGTGTGTGGTACGTCACTGACCTTAGAAATGCTGACATTGCAGTGTCTCACAGTCACAGGGTACATTTTGACGGTAATTGTCATTTGTTTTACATTTAAGTCGTTTAACAGACAATTCATGAGGCATGTACATAGAGACGTGCAGCAGAGTGCATTCACTTTTATCGAACCCAAAACCCTGGTGTTGTAACAGCCAGGCTCTATCAACTGAGCTCCCTGAGAAGCGTGTTACTAGAACACGAACCTGTCCAGCGATTAAAGCGCAGCTCGTCAATTCAAGGCTTATGACATTTAGCTGAACAGGTTAACACAGTCTCGAGGCACACACAAGTTCCAGCCCAGTCAGTCACACACATTACAAAGCCTTCCAACCAGGGCCGGCCCGAGGCATAAGTGAACTAAGCGGCTGCTTGGGGCCCCCAATCGAGTGCATAGGTGACTCCGCGTAGTGAGAGGGGGCCCCCAAATCAAATTCCGCTTAGGGCCCCCAAAAGGCTTGGGCCGGCACTGCTTCCAACTGCACTTGTTCTCCCAAACTATAGTCAGACAGTGAATGCATGTGAAAATCTGGAGGTTAGATTGTTTGCAATCTGTAATGTAACGTAGGCTTTTGATCGAGTGCTGGAGGGCTTGAACAAAGAATTCTCACATGCTGCAGCAAAGGCAGATTCCTCTACGATTACATGGCAAGCTTAGTGCATCAGCATGCCAACTGCCAGTTAAACAACTGCAATTATCAAGTCAACGAATGCATTCAGGATTCCAGTAGACGGTCCATTTGTTAATTTTAAACATAGTTTATATTAATAGGGCAAAAGGTGAATGATCAATGTTCTGCAGTTATTGTTGATTAAGCAGAACACAATACTCATCGCGTTCTAACAAAGTATACGTGTACAAAACAAATCAGAGTCAATAGGAGCAAGACAGAGTACGTACTTGTGTGTTTGTGATGGCTATCAACATGATACAATTGTTCATGAGTCCAACAAGAATTCGGATTGCTGTGGTAACGAGATTAGTTATTGTTCTAATTTGAAAACAATGTAATAGTTGCTAGGTCAAACTAAGGGCTTACAAATAATATCGACCTGCCAAAAAAAGTATGAGAGAACCAAAATGGTGAAATTAATGAGATTATGTCCTTTCAGTTTGGTGTAGTGAATTGTAGGTCAGAATAAGGAAATCAAAACATTATTTTTTGTTGTGACCCTAACTCAAGCCCAGGTGTGTCAGGTTTAATTGGTTTCCGTCTCTTATTAAAACTCTTATTAAAAATGTACAACATAATTTCTTATCCCTGTAAAACAGGTTTTTTTCCGAGTTGTACCATACAAGACCCAAATTCTGCTCTACAAATTCTGTATCTAATTCCTTACACCAAACAGTGTCCCAGCTCTACGTCTAAGTCATTACTTAACCTAATTAATTGGTGTCCCAGGTCTAATTCATTTCCTGATCAAAGGGTAACAGTACCTTGGAGTACCTTGCTTCTAGGTTTACATTTTACATTTCCATTTTAGTCATTTAGCAGAAGCTCATATCCAGAGCGATTTACAGTAAGTACAGGGACATTCAATCTCGAAAAAATGAGGTTGAAGTGCCTTGCCCAAGGGCACAGCCGTGAATCGAACCGACAACCTTTCGACTAGTCCGAATCCCTAACCGCTGAGCCATTTGACCCTCAAAGATAAGTTTTTCAGGGCCATGAAATAAGGAGCCCAACAGATTTCCAACAACTCCTCTGAGTATCCATCCTCACCTGACCCATCAGGAATAGACCTGACGAAGGTAGGCAGCATCTTGACAGTTGCAGTGGGGTTTGTGTCCTGGTCCAGCCCGTTGGTCAACTCCATCTTGAAGCGACTCATGATGTCCAGCAACGTCTCATCTGAGAAACGCATGGCGTACAGGTACTTATCGATCTGAAAGACACATATATATCATTGTCATTCAGAAACAGTGCTTTGACATATTCAGAAATAAAGTAATCTACACAAACAGAAAGAAGTGTGATTTCAGTGAAAGATTGGCACCAAAGAAAATGGATGGTCGTGGGCCACAGAACCACAAAGCATAACCAGATAGTACTATAGATAGTCAAGATTTAGCTGTTTGCAGTAGCGATTCAGTAAGTTAGGACATTTTTTTATTTTATTTCCTTTTCCAACAAGTAAAAATGTTTTATCTTATATGAAAAAAAATATATATTAATATGAATGATCAATTAATTATATTAATTGACCAGCATCACCAATCTGGATGGGTCTAATCTAGAATATGTGGACACTTACGTCTGGTTAGATTGTTCACTTTTATTCCAGACCCACAATAACCATAACTAAGGCCTCCTTCTCCCAGCCTGCAAAACACGCCCAACCGATCCTAGACATTGGTGATGTAATCTACAGTTCTCCCTCCTGAGACAATTTGACATGGTCTATCACAGTGCCATCCGGTTTGTCACCAATGCCCCATTTAACACAGACCACTACAACATATATGTGCTAGTGGGCTGGCCCTCACTACATATTCGACAACTGGCCCACTGGTATCACCTCAGCTGTAAGTCATTTCTATGCAAGACACCTCTGTACCTAAACTCTCTTCTCACCATTGCCAAACGCACTTGCATCCCGCGCTGAAGCAGCTACAACTCTCTATCATGCCAAATGCACATACCTTCTTTGGCCGCAACTCCTTCTGGTTGTGGCTGGAAAAAACTACAAAAATCCAATCCCTGACCCCTGTGAACTTGTCAGAACTTCTTTCCAATCACTGCAAATGCTGACCCTCCCCTCTCACAATGCACACTACTTCTGACCATTTTTGACCCATTGACTTAGCTATGCCCCATGGTGCATTTGCATGCACTCATCTGCACAGTATCTTATTTATTGTACATTATGTCATTTGCACAATATCATTTGCACAGTTACGCTCAAGTATTATATTATTCCATTGTTATTGCCTTGCCACTTTGCATACCACTTAATCTACCACTAATTTAGACATCATTTTTGCTAACTGTACATATACTTCTACTCTGAATATCTGCACCATGTATTTTATTTTTAATTTTTCTTGTGTAATTCATGTGTAAGTTTATGTCATCTTACACCTTTGTGCTTTTATCTTGGCCAGGTCGCCATTTCAAATGAGAAATGTGCCTGGTTAAGTAAAGGTGAATTAAAATAAAATAAAAAATGTAATAATCTATTGCTGTATTGTATGCAGATAAAAATATTATAATATTTATTCACTATACTAAATATCCAATTAAGTATAAATATTTGACCATTAGCTAAAACATTCTAAACTATCTCACCAACCAATAACATCTCATTTACAGTACAACAATCGAGTTTATAAACACGTTATAAATAAGAAAATAAATTGAACAATGAAACTGACTTATCTATTATAAATGCATTATTGTGTTTTGTTATTACAAAATGCTCCTTGAGAAAGAATACATTGGTCCCTGAAAAGAACACTGTTAATTACAACATGACTAGTACTGATTCAGCTGTCCTTTGACATACTGGGCCTAGTCTCTAATTTCATGATTGAAAGCCACTCCTCTGAGCCGGTTGGGAGACTGGGCTCCTTATTGAGCTACATTGAGACATTCCAGTAAAAAGCTATAGTATACAGTACTGGTCTATAAAAGAAGATTCAAAGTGAGGATAAAAGGTAATATATAGGCTTACGTGAGATGTCAAATCTTTATGATTTAAAAGCATAAAACATAAAATGCCAGTGACAATGACTGGCATACACTACAAACAGTGTGCCTGCTATAAAAACACATATTCATTGACATCCTGTTTCAGGGGTTAGATATTACATATTTCCTGTTTTAGGCTGATGAAATTTTGGTGATCCCTAACTTTTCACAAAAATGTGGTATTTCTTCTTGTCTCATAAATGGCTGGGTCTTGTTCTTTGTCAACATATTTCTACAAAGGTCAAGCTCAGCTGTGTTGACACGTTAACTCTGAAGAGAATGCTATGCTGAAGGAAGTGAAAATGTGTTCATGAAAATGTTTTCACTGTGTTGATATCACTGTTGTGATATAGCAACTGGGAAAAGGTATTGAGTATTCCAACACAAGTGTTAAGATAAATATTTTTTCTTCCACACAACACATTACAAATAAAGAAGGGGCAAGTGGAAACTTAGAATTGGTCATTGTGTAGTCACACAGCAAGGTTTCCAGTCATTAAAGTGTTTCCTGTTTCCTGAAAATGTAGAACAGGAGTGTGGCATATCAACACGTCCCTGTAAGCTGGCTACATTTGCCTAATTATCAAACACATATGATTTTGTTTAAACACACACAGAAAATAAACGATGCCTTCGTGATATTCCATATCCACGTGTACACCTCCTGAAAATTGTACAAAGAGGAAATACATTTGGGTAACACACAGGGAGGGTATTGCACAATTCACGGACATGACATGTTTCACGTTTTACAGGAAACACGAGGCAGACCACACAACCAATTACTATCTCGCATGATCCTGCTTGAAAATTCTAGAAATATGTACTGAAATATGTAAAACTAAAGTAAAAAACATATTTACAAACAGCTGGTTGTTTTAGAATACTTTGTAGGTTTAGCGATTGATGCTGCAGGGCATTTCATACATCCAGGCGCATAACCTTCAGAGAGTGAATATTGTTACTCTCTTCGTTCACTGTTTAGATTAGAAAACTGGAAAGATTTTAAAATTCTAAATACTTTTGTATGTACATTTAAGTAGTTAATACATTCAAGAATAGATGTACTTCTAGCATGATTCTGCCTATTCCTATTAAAAAAACACATTTGCTTCCGAAACACCATTAGCAGAGTAGCTCTTCAGTGAGGTTAGAAGAAACAGGGCAGTTTCAACATGCTCATTCTGAGAGTTTGCATTCCTGTCTCTCTCTACAATGACATGATTACAGCAGGCCCTTCCAGGAAGCAGGTTAGTTCAATGTCATTCAGAGGCTGAAACATGACTCTTCTCAAAGTTATTCCATTACCTGGCCCCTACATGGAGCTAAGTATTACTTCCAGTCACAGCAGACATTGGAACTATCTGGGCGAAGCTGCTCAGCCCAGCACACTTATATCTACATCCTGGTTTCCCACCAGGATGTCCTGAGAAGCACTTTAAATGCTGCTCCATGATATCAATAAAACACTGACTCCAGGAAGAGGAAGATGTCTCGACACAGTTCCACAGCAGGGCTGTCACCTGTTGTCACATTGCCCTGAGCTCTGGGCCTTAAAGATGTCCTATTTCTGGGGCATAATGTAACAAGGTCTCTTTAGGGCACTCACCTTTCTGACTTTGTCATCCTTCAACTCACTGAAGAAGTAGGCCAGGAGCTGTGCGGCTATCATCCTACCCACCGATGTGGTGAAACAAACGTAGAACTACAAAATAGGAAAATTCCTGTAGTTGCTGATCACTGGCGAGGAGGTTAAAAAAAGCTCACACCTTCAACACAAAATAAGCTATAATAGAGCACCTATTCTGCTATGGGTCTCCCACAGAGCACTGCACTGTCACACCACTCTCTCTCTTTCTAGGCCCAGGAAGTCAGACTGCATAGTAAGTTGAGCTTGCATGAGATGCAGGCTGCGGGAGGGGGGCTGGGGATTGGTGTTAAGCCCTGCCCACTGCCTGCACTGTCCACTGATTGGCTGAGTTGATGGAGCCAGGCCTCCTGGGCAGGACGCAGCTGACAGGGTGGATACTGGAAACACACCGCTTTACCAGAATATGTTGTGCAAATGAGGAGGCAGAGGAGGAGAAGAAGATGAGAGGACGAGTCTTTTTCAAATGAATTAAATAGGAACCAAGAAAGCACATTAACCATGTCCCTCTGATGGCTCACAGGGATTAGGCAATGGCCACTGAGAAGGGCTTAGGTTACAATGAATTGTCCTTCCGCTTGGGTTGGGCAAGAGTCACTCACAACCCGAAAGGGTTTAGTGTCAGAGGACTGCTGTCAATTGGCAGGGACCTCATTTTACTGTGTAATACTTATAGCTACCTACTATACTCTGGTCTTTCCTAAGAAGATTTGCTCCGCAAACGTACTGGTAATCTGATTTATTGCCATTAAAAGCTGCCGTAGACGTCCAGTTTTGTTGTGATTACCCAGGAACTGACCGTACGCTTTCTATAATTTAGAGAAGTTTTTAAAAAATGTGCACATGTATTTTGGTCAGTATACAATAAATAAAAGTAAACCAAATGAATGGTGGTCATAAATTGCATGCCTTTTATGATAGATGAACAATCCTTTCCCGGAAGGTTTCAAACATTCCTGAGAAGTTAGCCACAACAAAGGATATGTGTGAATGGTGTGTATAAATGGCAGTAATTCTGTTCTGTTGGGCCAGATGACAAAGCCCTGACGTTTGCCCTGAAACATGAAGCCTCTACCCACTCCACCCACTTCCCAGAGCCACACCCATCTGCTGCACATGAGCACTAGATGGATGTCTGCCAGCACCTGTCACCCTGGAAACCCATGGACTCTTTCTTATTCACTTATTTGGAAAGTAAAACTCTGGTTGCACTCAAACTGTTGTTACACTATCATAGACATATTGGAGGAACAGATGGATGGTGGCACAAGCATGTTTGGTTGATCGCGTGTTTGTTTTAGTGTGTGGGTTTTTGTTTTTGTTGAAGTTTTGCACCTGTCTGTTTGTTTGTGTTACAGAATGTTTGAGAGTCAACTGCAGATAGACAGGGACCTGCAACACACTGGTAATCTATCACTATTGAGGCATTACAAAGATATTAACATTGACAACCCAGCTCTTACCATGTAGTTATTAAAGCTTCTCTATTTACTGAAACCAGTTTCTCTATGCTCGGATTACATAAATGTTAAAAACTTTGCATTACATTTAACACAGACTTCATAAACCAAAAGCAATTTCCTGTCAGTGACAGTTGCTCTTGTGTCACCATGGGGACAGTATATGATGTTTATACAATAGATAACCTAGGAGAAGTGTTCTTTCCTAGAAGTGGAATGGAGTAGGAATGCAAAATAAATTAACATGTGGATTGTATGAGGTGATTAGTGAAATATTAACTTTATTTTTTTACACCCTCATGTAGATTGAACAATTCCTCCTATGTTGGAGAAGATGATTTGAGAACATATCTGTCTGAAAGTAAGGTACTAACTGTACGTTTGCTCATCATATGTTTCTGCAAAATGACCAATTAAACATTACATTATTTATAAATAATGTTGTGGTATTGTTTTTTTTTGCAATGTATATATTGTATGATATTTCAAAAATACAAATATTAATGTACCAATTACTTGTATTATTTTCACACTATTCAATTAGAGTTATCTACAGACAAAAGTTAGGTGGTCACCAACTAAACATAAACTGCATATATTAGGAATGTGACTGGATCATTTTCATACAAATTATTACAAATTATACAGCTTACACAGTTAATGTTTGTCAAATAATAAAAAAAACTGTATAACCACTACCAAAAGTTAATAAATGAAGTTGAATTTGCTGTATTCAAACTAAAATGTCTATTTATTCTAAAACAAGCTTAATCCATTTTAAAAGATATCTGATCGATACGTACAGCAGGACGTGGACCTCTTTCTTCACCTCTGTTAAATCTCTTCATGTTCTCCTTGGTCGACGCAAAAGGGAAAGTCTTCAATAAGTTTAGCAACACATTTCAATGTAAAACAGTGTTACAGATGTATACCAACTAGTGCCAGGTAGCTTCGGAAAAGATTTAAGAGAGGGTGATTAACCAAATGGTGACTACGTTGCTTTGCTGGGCTCAGTGTGTGTGCGGCCCTTCAGGGACACACGTCTGTCCTGATTCCCATTGTGATTGTTCTGACTGAAAGCTCTTATTGTTACAACGTAAAAAACATGAATACTGAATGAATATGCACCCAAATATTTTCATCCAGAGGAGAAACGAACAGCTCTACTAAATATGCCAGACACCTTGTCTCTCTGTAGAAATGCACAAAGAAATCATAGATGGGTTTTATACACTTCACTCTATATTAACGAGGTCAACATTGCAGTGTATACCTATCAAACTAATTTATATTCTTGTTTTGGCAGCAACAGTGTGGAGCAGCCTCTTCACCTGAACGTGCCGAAAGTGTAGGGCAGGAGGCTCGGTCGCTGCCGGGACAGAGAAGGATTACTGGAAGATTTTCCTCCACTTCTGCCCATGGCTCGATTGCGTAGCATCCAGATGCCATTTAATCCCACTAGGGGCTTAACAACCAAGCAACTGATGAGTTGATTTGATTCCAGAAAAACACATTTCATCACAGGGTAAAATGTCAAAGTTTATTTTACATTTTTCCATTTAACTTGATATTATAAAAAATAAATCAATGACAAAAATGCCTAGTTCCGAATATCAGCTCACAACAATAGACAAACACATTCTGCTTAAAACAATAACAAATAAATAATATTATACTTCTCTATTTTGAATATAACATTTAAACTGTCAAAGTGCAGGGTGGAATATGTATATGTGAACGCCTAGGCTAATGATTTATGACTAAAATAAATTTTAGGTATTGTTTAGAGTTGTCCTGTCCTATTCAAAACTCAAATATTTTGAGTTTGCTGTTCACAAAAAGCATTGCCTGATCCTAACCATGCCTTGATCAACATGATAAGCGCTTTGGGTTTCTTGAAAAGTGCTATATAAGTATAATTAATTCATTGAACAAAAGAGGTCTCAGAAGACTTAAGATTAAGAATTGTTGACTTGCATAAAGCTGGAAAGGATAACAAAACTATTTCTAAAGGCCTGCTTGATGTTCCTCAGGTCACAGTAAGACAATTACAATTATTAGGAATTGTAGACTGTCAGTTAAAGACTTACAGACATCTGTAACATGCAAAAATCTCTGTTTATGCATGATCTATAAAACACTAAACAACTAAACAAGCCACTGCGGTCCAAAACAAACATTCCTGCAATTCTGAAGTTTGTAAATGTCCTACAGTGCTACTGTAAAAACATTCTGTGGACAGATTAAATCCAATTTACATTATTTTGTGGTCAAAAAGATAACACACCAACATCAAAACCCAAACCCATGGCAAGTGTAAAGTATGGTGGAGGGGGCATTATGCTTTTGGGCTGCTATGCTGTCTCAGGGCCCGGACAGCTTTTTCATTTTTTATCTGACGGAAAAATTAACTCCAATGTTTATCAAGACAAGTTTAAGAAGATTTTAAGGCCATCTGTCCACCAATTAAAACTCCACAGAAGTTGGGTGATGCAAACAGGACACAGAAGCCAAGCACAGGAAAAAAATAACATATAATGGCTTCAACAGAAGAAAATATGCCTGGAGTTGCCCATTCAGAGTTCTGACGTCAACCTGACTGACATGCTGTGGAATGATCTCAAGAGAGCGATTCACTGAACACATATTCAGTAAATCAATCACAGATGACTGAAGATTCATTCATTAGACATTTTGATTGTTTCATATGGCACCACATATTTTCACCTAATGACACTGCAAATCATTCCAAGAGTAGGAAGATTAGGGTTTGGTATAGAGAACCGGTCAATTTCATGAAACCGTTTCATTAAAAGTCAACAAGGCCTACTGGTGTCAAAATGGACATTTAATTTTGGTTCCATTTTTCGGTACCTGACGCTGAATGAAAAAACACACTGTCATTAAGAGGCCAGCGTGGCCGTGTCTCCACATGCACGTGATGTCACTCACTAAATCACGCATCTTACTTGTCATCGAATGACATAAACAAGCCTGGAAATACATGTTGAAAGTATGCTGCAACGTCTAAACGAGCAGTGTTTTCTCAGCAAGTATGACTGCAATAAACTAATTTAGCTGATGATTGCGCTTTATTAGCCTATTGGGTTTGGCTATTACTCATACTATTGTAGCTAAAGTGACTGTTTTTAGCCACGTAACTTAAAGTGTGAACTGCTTGCTCACTAGGCTAACCATTTTAGTAAAGTTTAGGTAGAAACATATAGTATTTACATGAAGGTTTTCTTCATTCTGTGTAAACACAGACATGGCTAAAATTACCTAGGGCAGCTCATCGTTCATTATTGTACAGTGAACATGTTACTCACCCTTTCTCCCACCTTCATCTAATTTTGACAACCATCAGCTGTGCAGTCAGATAGCCACGGGTAAACTATATCAATTGAAAACATGGAGAAATGTCACAGGGCTGTGGTGACGTTAATGTAAAGGATATTCATCCCTTCTCAACCGTGGACTCTCTTAGGTTCAGATAATGTAGGTTTGTTTTGCATTGCTTTCTAGAAGAGAGGTGCCGTTAGCCTGGTGTGCCTTCAACAGCCAGGATGTTCTCTACCACTTGTATTTTATTTTTATTTTCTACTGTCCCATTTCATTCACATGTGGTCAGATGTCTCAGCGGTTAGTGAGTCTGAACTTAAGTATACAAGATTGATTGAGTATACAAGAATGATTGTGTCTGAATATTTGAAACAGCAATAAAACCCAATGCTGCATAAAAGACTGATTCTAGATGTATTACAACATAAGGTTAGGTTGAACTTGTCTTTACCTCAGAGATGTAGAAATACTCGTACTGAAACGAAGCTAAGGAATGACAGTTTACACATGGTTGGAATTCCTCTCCAGTTGTGTTTATATTGTCCCCAGTAACCTGTGGATAACACTGTTCTCTGTTTTTCTTCCTCCCATGAAGCCAGAAAGAAAATCTGTCTTGTCAGCTTAAAAAGACTTGTGGCTGGATGGAAACCAGTGGGCGGAAATAATGTCAGTAAGCTACAGTAATTTAGTAAGATTTTTGCATAATACCTGTTGATAACTTGCACATTAAAGGTGCTCTTTGTAGAATTCGAGACATAACAATGTCTAAGATTTTTGCATAATAACTGTTGATAACTTGCACATTAAAGGTGCTATTTGTAGAATTCAAGACATAACAATGGATCTACTTTCACTTTCGAATGACCAGTTAGCAAACACTGTAAAAATTGTACTTCTTAAAAATTTAAACATCCAAACAAAGGATGTATAGGGGATAATGTTTCCCTACACTATGCAGTGATTTGTTACACACAAAAGTATGGCCTAAAATGCATATATCTGATTAAAGATGGACTCATTACGTAATCATTGCAATTCCTGTTCAAATGGCCAAACATGCACTGCCAAGTTTTTGAATTCATTGTACCATCAAAACCGCTTTTTGTTATACATCTTTTGGCAGCTGGACACTGAAATAGAAAGTCTTAGTTTTTTCACTCAACTGCAAAATTCTACTAATAGTTCCTTTAATATTTATTATTAGATAATTTAGCTAATCGTTCCATACATTTTCACTTGCCCTGAGGGGACTGAATTTACAATCTTCGTGATACAAATGCCATGCTCTTACCAACTGAGCTGCATAGGCAAATATGATTTAACTATCCAAAATGAAAAGCTACCAGCATTTTAAATCACTGAATGTGCTCACTAAAATGATGTGCTTAGAATATGATCTTGTTTTAATATAATTTACTATTCACATACTTTTCCCGCCTCCAAATGTAATTCCAACAGCAATACAGGGGGACTGTAAACAACCGTACACAAGACATATGGGTGTAGTGGGACATTGATAGTTCCAAGTTTTACTGACTGATTGGCACCGCTGATTTCTGGTGACCACATTTGTAGCAAGGGACTACCAGACTCTTCGGGAATTGAGTGAACGTGGCTAAGAACTAGATTAATAATTCAGTCACAGGAAATGCTACATATCTGGTATCTGGGAAATTATAATTTAAGTGTTTTTGATCTCTAGAAGATGGGCAGCATGAAAAGCCTTGTGTGGCTAGATGTTTTGAGGGAACAAGCTTGGAGCACCTTTTAGAAGACACTGTTGTTTACTGACCTGCTGGTGTCCTACACACAATATGAAAATATATACACTCACTACTGTAAGACGTGTAATAAAATAGTACAGATACCTATACTCAAAATGCAAACATTGTACCTTGGAAAGAAATGTCAAATTATAAAAATGAAACAAATTTAGGAATATGCAAATTATGAATCCGTATTAGATTTTTTTAAATAAAATTACTAATTTCTATGTAATGTTTATATAAGAAATAAATTATTAAAATCATTGCTTTTTTCATTTTTGAAGGATGTTATTAACGTTTGTAGCTTAAAGGTACTAATTGCTGTAACAAAGGAACTACATTATCTTTCCTTGCAAACGCTGTAAAAACTGTATTCCTTAATATTAAAAAAATCCAATAAACTGTGAGGGCCATAGGAGCATGGTGTTGGAAGGCTGTTAGGTTCCGGCTCAGTGGCACCACCTACAGGTGAGCTGAGGAAGCAGCACCCAATCCTGCACTGCTGTTGCCACTGCCCACTGATTGGAAGAAGCCAGCATGGAAAAAAGAGCACTCCAGCCAAGCTGAAGGAGAGAGAACAGACGCCAGAGTTCTGCCATGACCCTGTGCCTCAGTTTACATACCCAAGTTCTCTTTGTTGATATTTACAAGTGGAAGTGTTAGACTCCAAATGGGAGTAGTGGTTTTTGTTTCGATACCTGTTCATTGAGTTTCGAAATAAACGTCCCTGCCACCCCTCCAGGGAGAACATATTACCCTGTCGGCTGTTGCTGAATGTTTGTACTCTGTACGCTGCCCCCTTAAGATGTTACATTGGTGGAGGATGCAGGCATCAGCTCCCTAGAGGGTAGGACTATCATATAAACATAACGTACAGGAGACCGGAAAAAGAAAATTGAGTCCACGATCACACAGCAGACACAAAATGCCCTGATCCATGCTGAACTACATATGCTAGCTATCGCCCCATGCCCAGTAGCAACCAGTGCTATTAACCTTAGTATATGCCTAAGATGACAGAGGATGATGAACTGGAGCGTTACCTGTTAACGTTTGAAAGGATGGCTACAAGAGAAGGATGGCCACCTGACTCATCGCACCCTTTCTATTGGGTCAGGTACAACAGCTTATTTAGACCTTCCACAGGAAAAGTCTGAATCTTGCCACCCTGAAACCACAGACCCTGGCAAGGTATGGCTATTCCCTACATTCAAGAGCACAGAGGTTCTCCGAATGGAAATATAACCTTGGGCATTCATCTTCAGCCCAGGTTGATGATCTACACAGGCTGACATAGGCTTGGCTTACCACAAATCCTACAGGACCCAGAATGCTGGAAAGAGGGGTTATTGACAAGTACATTAAGTTCTTGCCATACGAAGCCAAGAAAATGTTTAGCCAGGGCCGCCCAACCACTGTTTCTGAGCTCATCAGGCTTGTAGAAAGCCATCAAGTCATAGTGGAACTACTGATGGCAGAACCAAGAGGGAGCGTACTGGAGCCTCACTGGTGGAAAATGACACTGGTTATCTGGAGGTGGCAAGAAAAGAACAGCCCCCTAAGGAGGAAGAAGGCAGACGGCGATGACTGTTTGTAGCTGGGGAGAGAAGGATGTGTTATGAGTGTGGGGACCTGGGTCAATTCGCCTGGGACTGCTGCGGCCGAGACTAATCAATGCGCATAGCAGACTCTGCTGGAGGGGGCCCAGGAAAATATTGCCTTCCCCTCTCTTCCTGTTGGGTGCAGGAAGAAGACCATGGCCCCATGATACCCATGAAGGTGAATGAGCAGGGTTCAGAGGTTCTATTGGACTCTGGCAGAATTGTCACCTTAATCTAGCCGCATCTCTTAGAGTCCCTTCCACAGGAACCTGATATGCTCGTGGCAGCATCCTGTATCCATGACGACACCAAGAGCTACCCCACAACCACAGTAACACTTGCTACAACCCAAGGCAGCTGTTCCATTTAGGTGGGAGTGGTACCCCAAGTGCCAGTTCCCTTATTGTTTGGACATGATTGCCCCCTCTACGGAAGGCTGATGGGGAATTATCGTCAAGCTAGGGAAAGGTGTCCCTAGCTCATAACAAAATGGCAGGGGCCAACTCTATCCCCGGGGGGCCAGGTTAAGATTCGACAGAACCTGTCTCAGAAGGAGAGACCAGTAGCCACTTCAACCCTTTCCCTGATTGGGAGGGTTCAGATGAGGAGGATGATGGAGAACCCCTAATCTAAAAGGACAATTTGGGACAGCACAGTTACTGGATCCCAATCTGGTGCATGTAAGAAGTCAAAGAGATAGAAGGGTAAAAAAGGCCCCTGGGTTGAGTGTTCTACCTTATCCTTGTTTCATAATAAAGAACTAACTACTCTATTATGTCCAGGAGGTAAAAGGCAAGGTCAGAGAACTTTTAGTTGTGCCTAAACAATATGTTTACAAAGTATTTCAGCTCACTCACAGTCGCGTGTTAGGGGCAAATCTCTGGGTTAAGAAGACAAAGGACCGCATACTGGGCCGTTTTCCATTCCCCACGCTCCTCTCTATCCAATTGCAGGAGTGGGTGAGCTGTTTGACAGGATCATTGTGAAATGTGTAGGCCCATTACTCAAAACAAAATCAGGAAATTTATTTTGGCCATAATGTGCTGTGCTACTCGGTACCCAGAGGCAATTCCATTATGCAATATTACCGGTTAGACAGTGACAAAAGCCCTCATAAAATTCTTTACAATGTTTGGTCTTCAAAAAGAGTTACAAATGGATCAGGGAAGTAATTTTATGTATAAACTGCTGTCACATGTGTTGGTAATCTCCCTATTCGTCACCAGACTTCAAGTCGTTATCATCCAGGAAGCAAAGGTGAATTGGAGCACTGGCAACAAACACTCAAATCAATGTTTGGAAATGAGTCTGATTCGGACGAGGGAGTGCCATATGTGGTTTTGCTATTAGGGAGTACAATAATCTTTGGGTTTTAATACTACCAATACTGTTACCTTAATCCGTGCTTTTCCTGATATCTTTAAGGATGTTCCAACCCGTACCACTGTGCTGGAGCATGATGTGGATGTCAATTTGAGTCAAATTTATTTATGGAGTACAAGTTTAACACAACTGTAGTTGATCCAAAGTTATTTACAGTACAATAAAATTTATAAAAATATATTAAGGAGAAAGGAGTAAAAATGAAGTATCATTTAGTAAATATACGTATATACATAATGTAGAACAGAGACTAATTTAAAATACATACACAACATTACTGGAATGCAAGAGGGTAAAAATAGGTCTTTAAGCTGGATTTAAAAGCAACCAGAGATGGAGAGGTCCTGATATCTAAAGGTAAATTGTTCCAGAGCTTTGGGGTGACTACTGAGAATGCTCGATCACCTTTTGATTTGCACCAAGAGCGAGGGACAGATAAAAGTGACTGATCACAAGATCTTAGTGACCTAGAGGCTGTATATGGCCTAATAAGATCACAAATATAATCTGGGGCCGAACTATGTAGAGCCTTGTAGGTAAAAAGTAGTATCTTAAAGTAGTATCTTCTAATGAAAGGTAATTTCCTGGTTCGATTGGGAGATATAGTTGGAGGTCCTCAGCGTAACAGTGATAATTTTTGTTATGTTTCTTGAATATTGAGCTTAAAAGGCGACATGTAGAAGGAAAACAAAAAAGGCCAAGAATGGATCCCTGTGGAACACCACAATTGATTGGTGCAGAGGGTGAAGTCAATGACCCAATATTTACAGAAAAAGTCCTCCCTTTTAAGTATGATGCCACTTGGCTCCACCACTGTAGAGCAAAGCCCTCAAATCCAACAACACATTCCAGTCATTTCAGAAGAATGTTATGAGCAATGGTATCAAATGCAGTACTCAAATCTAAAAGTATCAGGATAACAGAAGACCCAGAATCAATGGACAATAGAATGTCATTTGAAACTTTCAGCAGTGCTGACTCAGTGCTATGCAGTGCTCTAAAACCCGATTGGATGTAGGGGGTGCTGCTCCGATTCGACAGCACTCCTATAGATTCAGCTACAACTTAATAATGGTGGCTGACGCTCTTTTGCGGCTGTGGGAGCAGACTTAGGGTGAATCCCATTTCTCTGTCTTACCCCTTCCCCTTACCCCTTCCCCTTAGTTTTACGCGTTCATGTGAGAGTAAGGGCTATCCCAATTCTCATTTTTTAACTAGGGGTAGGGCTAAGGGTAAGGGGTGGATACCCCTTAAAACCAAGCATTTTCGAGAGCTTACTTGAAACCAAGGGGTACCAAGAATACACTGCGCAACCGGCAACAATGGCAGCCAGATCATCAAGAGAGTCCAATAAATGCATTTTCGGCTTAAATAATTGACTTAGAAATTATGACTGACTTGTTTTGTACTCTACATAGTCCTGTGGATATATATATTTGCAACCATGTTCTTAATGGAAACATTTTTAAAAATTGCTAGTTTCGTTACATTGCTGTTGTGAACAACAATCCCGCATTTCAATGACTAGCCTTGAATGGAAACCATACATGTCTACAGTTAACTAAACTACATTAGCAGCAGATTTCGTTTGATATCTTTAAGTTTGTGATCAACACTTGTCACCTCTGGTGATGTATCAGCCAGCTAGCGACGATGTATGATAACGTAACTGTAACCAAGTGGTGTCTCATTTCATAGGGGTATGTTTTCAACCCTATCCCTTACCACTCGGTTTCGAGGGACAAGGGCTAGGGTTAAGACGAAGGGGTAGGGGAAGGGGTAAGACAGAGAAATGGGATTCACCCTTAGACTGGGATGTGTTAGTTTGAATGTTGCAGGTAAAACAAAACCTAAAAGGGTTGTGTTTTTGTTGGTGGGGGCGTGTTACATCCCAGTCTAAGTGAATATAGATTTATATGTTCCCTGTATTGTGTGCCTGTTCTGTGTGTGTGTATGTTTCTGTTAGGTGTGTCTGTTTCCCACAGGTGGCAAAAATCAGGTCATAATTTACTGGTTACCACTTAGCATTGACTTCCAAAATCCTGTTCACCTGGTTCCAGTCGTCATCACCCATCCCATCATGCCCTTCAGCTGTATAAAATTGTGTCATACTGTTTTGTCTCTCTCCCTCTGGTTATGTAAGTTAGCTCTCTCTGACGGTTTTGATGCATGAGCTCTTTAAGGTTCTGTGATTGAATATGTGTGGTTGTGGCCATATTTAACTACACCAGTTGTCAGTCTGGGTTTGCACTCTCTCTGCGTTAGCCATATGGCTTGTTGAATTTAGCATTTGCTAAACTAGCCTGTTCTGTGGTAGAGTGTGTGATAGCTTGGGTTATGTTCTGTGCTTGTGTTGTTTGGAGACATTTAGAATATATCATTAGTATTATTATCACTGTGATATTGTTGTGATATTATTATTGTTCATTAACGTTTGTTTAATTTGTCTTCCCAGGAGGAGGGGAGCACATGGGAGTGTTTAGGCAAGATGCCCGTGGCTTACACCACCCATAGGGTAACTTCCTTGTCTAAGCACACTAGGCAAGATCTGGGCGGACCGCCTCCTGTATTTTCGTTACGGTGCCATGATCATGTGCCAGTTTATGTTAAATTTTGTCTGTGTTAGGAAGATAGGACAGGTTAGGGGTCCCGTCCAGCTCCTTCTCCCAACCTCCATCCATCCATCCATCTTCATCCACTTATCCGGGGTCGGGTAGCAGGGGCAGCAGCTCCAGCAGGGGACCCCAAACTTCCTTTTCCCGAGCCACATTAACCAGCTCCAACTGGGGGATGCCAAGGCCTTCCCAGGCCAGGTTGGAGATATAATCCCACCACCTAGTCCTGGGTCTTCCCCGAGGCCTCCTCCCAGCTGGACATGCCTGGAACACCTCCCCTAGGGAGGCGCCCAGGGGACATCCTTACCAGGTGCCAAAACCACCTCAACTGGCTGCAAAGGAGCATTTGCTCTACTCCAAGCTCTTCATGTATGACTAAGCATCTTACCCTATCTTTAAGAGAGATGCCAGCCACCCTTCTGAGGAAACACATTTCGGCCGCTGGTACACTGGATCTCGTTTGTTCGGTCATAACACAGCCTTTATGACCATAAGTAAGAGTAGGAACGAAAACTGACCGGTAGATCAAGAGCTTTACCTTCTGGCTCAGCTCTTTTCATCACGACGGTGTGATAAATTGAGTGTAATACCACCCCCGCTGCACCAATTCTCCAACCAATCTTCCACTCCATTGTCCCCTCACTCACGAACAAGACCCCAAAGGTATTTGAACTCCTTCACTTGGGGTAAGTACTCATTCCCTACCTGGAATCTAAACCTATTCTTTTTAATCGCTGTAGTCAAATAAAGCCTGTGTCTATAAGGTAATACTTGTGTCTGAGTCCTTGCTCACAACCATGACCCCATACCTCTTTTACTGACTTCTGGGGGTCCTTGAGCAGTGGGCTCTCAGGTTCCCTGCTTCATGAGAGCTAGATTGTAACAGTCTGTAGAAGATTGTCGCTCATATCCTGAATGCCAAATCACAGCACCAAAGCCCCATTTCAAAATCCCTCTGATCATTGATGTGTGTTTTGACAGGATTACCATGGATCTGGTAGGACCCCTGATGAAAACTGCTAGGGTTCACCAATATACTTTAGTTGTGATTGGTAATGCCACCAGGTACACATAATCCATTCCAGTCAGAACCATGAAGGTAAAATAAATCACTTAGGAGCTCCTTCATATGTTTAGCAGATGGGGAAAACCCAAATAAATCCTGACTGACCAGGGCCCCCCCTTCATGTCTTGAGTAAATAAAGACTTCTGTGAAATGCTCAAGGTAAAACAGATGAGGACATTGGTGTACCATCCGCAGACAGATGGACTTGTTGAGAGGTTTAACAAGACATTAAAGAGCATGTTAAGGAAGGACCTGGATGGCAGGTACAGGGGTCAATTGTTGCTATATCTAATGTTCTCAATCCAAGCGGTACCCTATGCCTGTACAGTTTTTTCCCCCATTTAACCTGTTAATCCACAGGTAAACCGGCACCGGGACCTTTTCGCGCACGTCACATACATTGATTAATTACATATTGTAAACATGCGCAAAACCCATCATGTTATATACTGCTAGAACGGCAAGGATCTCATCTATAAAGATATCCAAACTGTTTTTTTCAAAAGCAAATAATATAGATACATGGATTGTATAAACTCACAACAACAAAATTGACTATCGCATTTTCGGCACGTATATGCGACGTATATGTGATCAATAAACAAACATTTGTCAACCTAGCCACGAAAGCCATATGGCATTCGAAAGCCACTATTCAGACCTTCACAAAAATGCCAGCCTTTTTGTTCTAGCCCAAACAGGCACGAAACAGTCTATCAATATATTGCCAAAAACGTTTTCACATTTTGAAATCAATACAACAACTTTTCCATATTTTGTATGATTTTTATTATAAATCGTGGTGTCTGGT
>JACXGM010007440.1:0-30661 GCA_016801145.1 Umbra pygmaea
TATTAGCTATTGAATCAGTATGAATGCTGAACATATGTATTTCTACAGTAGAAGTAGTCATGTTTATTTTGTTCAGTGTTATAGAATATTGTGAAACTGTAGAAACAAGGAAATGAACTATATTCATGTATTTTATTGAATTAAAGCGAGGACAATGGACATTGAAGAAAATACATTAAGGCACTAGGGACAGTATTGCATGTTCATTTTGAACTGTTGTAATAAAGATGAGAATTGGGAAAAGAAACAACTGGATCCGTCTTCATTCCTGTAACCTGTAATCTGTATTTCTCAGGAATCTGAAGACATTAAGAATTAATCTTTTGTTACTGAGGCTCATCAACTTTGAGACCCGTAACAGATGCAACTGATCGATCTTTAACCATCGTGCACCTGAGAGGTTTCTGATGAGGCAAGGCTTAAAGGGAAATAACTGGGGTGTATAAATACATATAAATATCTTGAGTTTGCAAAGAAATCATAAGGTTCATTTAATTTGCTTTAACAATACAGTAAACTGTCAAATGTACAGCTAGCCTTAACTTGCTAGTTACTGTAGTACTGTGTCACTCAGTGCTCAAAGTGGGGCGTTACTCACCGGTACGCAGTACCGGCACCTCTATATTTTACTCTTAAGCGTACCTGCACTTTTTCTTGCGTACCGATGCCTCTCGCATGTAGCCAGTACGCAACCACTGACATAAAACGCGTCCGTGTCAGAGAGATTGGTATTGATCCTAACGTTACATAAACTACACTACCCAGAGGGAACTACGTGACTTACTTCAGATCTCTTGACGAATCACGTAAAGGTAAGCAGTCAGCCCACCCTATCAAAAGTTCGCTTCTCCAAGGTCACTAGTTAGAAAATGCTGTCGCTTGAACGTAACATATTTTTCACTGCTGAAAACCTAGAAACTTAAAAGAAGTTTCTTTTTTAAGTCGTTATGCTAGCCTGGCTTTAGAAAGGTACTAAAAGAACGCGTGTGCCAAAGCCAGACACGTCAACAGAGGTCCAAGTCCAACCAGAAACATTGGGTACGTTTCATGAGCTTCAAACTAATGTTAATTAAAACCCTTCAGTCTCCCGACATTCTAAAGTTTTGCGGTACATGCTTGGTACCGTTGGAAAGAGGAAGATCAGACGAAAAGAAAACGTGGTGGCAGTTAAAACACAGTTAAACACAATCGGAGCTATGACGCCACAAAGTCGGTCATGTTTTATAGACACCTTTTTTAATAAAGACGTTACACGTAAAAAATAGCTGGGATTTCAAAAACGTATAGAAAAATTGTAAAAAATGGGTGCAGCATTTTGATGTTGACTAGTTTGTATGGCCTCCAAACTTTGCACACCGGTCCAGGAGCCCTGGGGGCTTGACAATATGCATTAAAAAGCCTTATTCGTCATGGTTTACATGCTTTTACACAAATAAACAAAATATACATATGTTCTTTTTTGGGATAAATATTTAATAAAACATAAAATTAAATGATCCAGGATGGTGGATTTCATTAATCCATGTTGTAGGCATGGGTCTGTTAAGTCCAAAACCATAAGGCACTTTACTGTAGGTTTTGGACCTTTCCAGAGGCCAAAATGTCATCTTTGTGACAGGCAGACCTAAAATAATAATAATTAATAATAATAATAATAATATAATAAAAACCCCTTAGACCTTGAAGGTTGATGTGAGCGGAACTGCTAGCAATGAAGAGTCTGCAGCTACCAACCTTAATGTTACCTTAGTCAATGACACCGATGTCAACAATAACGCGAGAAACGAAACACATGCATGGCTTGAGTGTTTTTCAAGGGACACACACACACACAACTTGTTTAAATAAATACATTTATGTTGTTATGAATAACAATAAATTGTTGTTGTACCAGCAATATCTCCAAGTTGTATTTTTCACTGAAGAAATCTCAAATGTTAATGATTTGCCAATGCAAGAGAGTACCGGCACCTTTTTCTTCCCACTTTAAGCACAAGTGTCACTATGCTTGACATGCAGTTCATCATTCTCACCGCAAGTTTATCATTCTCACCGCAAGTTTATCATTCTCACCGCAAGTTGTCAGAAAAAGCATGGAATTGCATCCATTGAAAACCACAATATCTAAAACAAAGACATTACCATTTAGCTTGGGTGAGCAAGTAAGCTTTGCTGCAGAAAAGTTTGATAATCTGTTTCTAAAATATTTGGGGAGATTTTATTTTGATTGAAACAGAATCCAGCCCAAAGTTATATGGAGCCCCTGCCTCTTATCACACTATATTGAAGAAAATATTTTGTAGTGGCACAAGAATTTCTGTAGTCTCTTGTTCTGCTAATTCTGTGAAGCAGAGTTGTGTGGGAACACATAATATAATTTAAGTATCATTTGACTGTTTTATTGTAAGTCAACTTGAATTTTTCACAGATGATTGTAAAACAGATTAATTCTCTCCTAAACGAGAATTCTGGGCGATTTCAAAACATACCTCTGTTGTTTGAATATCTGAAGTGCTGTTAGTAGCGAGAATAACTCAAACAATCTGTATTGCCAAAACCATGTTTACCTCCTGCTCCAGTATACAACCATTATGCATTTACGGGGCAAGTTTTAAAATGTGCTTTGAGCCTCTTGACATGTAAAAAATGTAATTACTAGTGCATAGCCATGTGCAGTGATTCCTTATAGTGAACACAGTAAATTTGAAGAAATCAGTCAGTGTACATACCTCTGTTTATTTCCCATTTTCCAGTGAAGTCCACACTAGACGATTGTCAAAGTCATACAATGCAATTTTCCAAAACATATTTTTTCAGCAAAAAAAAAGATTTGCCGTGGTTTTGGCCATAAACTACTTTAGCAACATTGATTGGCTGTAACCTGACACTTCACGGCTGCCAACAGTTAAAGAGTTATCGCGCATGAACATAGGTAACTAAGCAACAGTGTAGACTCAGTCTGTAAGCTGCCAAAGAAGGGGTGTCAGGTTACCTGGCCGACTTGCTACGTTATATGGACATAACCACGGCAAATCGTTTTTCTAATTGGCCAATCACGTGGCAGCAAGTCAATGCATTTAGGCATGAAGACATGGTCAAGATGATCTGCTGAACTTTTAACCAATCATCAGAATGGTGAAGAAAGGTGATTTAAGTAACTTTTACATGGCATGTGTTTTGTTGCCAGAAGGGCTGGTTTAAGTATTTCAACAAGTGTTGATCTACTGTGATTTTCCCTGACAACCATCTCTGGGGTTTACAGAGAATTGTCATAAAAAGAGAACATATCCAGTTAGTGGCAGTTCTCTGGGTGAAAATGCCTTGTTGATGGCAAAGGTCAGAGGATAATGGACAGACTGGTTTGAGCTGAGAGAAAGGCAACAGTGACCACTCGTTACAACCAAGGTCTACAGCAGAGCACCTTTGAAGGCACAACACATCAAACCTTGAAGCAGATGGGCTACAGCAGCAGAAGACCACACTGGGTGCCACTCATGTCAGCTAAGAACAGGAAACTGAGGCTACAGTTTGTACAGGCTTATTTAAATTGGACAATTGAAGATTGGAAAATGTTGCCTGGTCTGATGAGTCTCGATTTCTACTGTGACATTCAGATGGTAATGTGAGAATTTGGCATAAACATCATGAAAGCATCAATCCATCCTGCCTTGCGTCAACGATTTAGGCTGATGGTGGTGGTGTAAAGGTGTTGGGAATATTTTCTTGGCCCACTTTAGGCCCCTTAGTCAGTAGTATGTTCCTGCACAACCGCAGGCTGCAGTTTTAGGACCCCAGTTCTAGGACCGCATTTTCAGAACCCTAGTTTTTTGTGTTGACGCTTGAAACTTACACATTAATAACCGTCCCGCCTTTAGACTTTTACTAATTTAGAGGTGTTTGTTAATTTAAATAAATGTTAAATACAGTGGAACGATAGACAGTGAATTGATGTCCACTACGGTTTATAATATCCAGATATTCAGTTGGGCTTCACTCTTCACTCAGTACCATGTAAGTAAATACTGAAGGAATTTTACATATATTTTAGATGGGCTTAACAGCAAGGTTTCAGATTCGTTAAGGTTAGGGTAAGGGTTTTGGTAAGGCTTATGGATGTAATGATAGAAAGTAAAAATTGCCTGTCTATATCATGCTGCAATCTAGACACAAAAAACTAGGGTCCTGAAACTGTGGTCCTAGAACTGTGGTCCTAAAACTGAAGCCTCTGTTTGTGCAGGAATACCCTTCTCTCCTTAGTACCAACTGAGTATCGTTTGTATGCCACAGCCTACTTGAATTTTGTGGCTGAGCATGTCATTTCCTTTAAGACCACAGTGTACCCATCTTCTAATGGCAACTTCTAGCTCACATCTAATCAAACTGGTTTCTTGATTAGGACAAGGAGTTCACTGTACTCAAATGGCCTCCATATTCACCAGATCTCAGTCCAATCGAGCACACAGGAGAAATGCATCATGGATGTGCAGCCGACAAATCTGCAGCAACTGTGTGACACAATAATGACAGTATCAACCAAAATCTCAGAGGAATGTATCCAACAGCTAGATGAATCTATGCGGTGAGGATTTAAGGTAGTTCTGAAGGCAAAAGGGGTTCAACCCGCTACTAGCAAGGTGTACCTTATGAAGTGGCCAGTGAGAGTATAAGACTATTCTCTCTTAAAAAGGTGCATATGAGCTTGCTCATTCTTTGAAGGTAATACTAAACTAACATTTCCACTATAGAACAGAAATAATGTACAAATAAGGGGATAATTGTTCTCTAGGGGTTGTGCCTGAAGTATAGCTCCCTTAGATTACTGCTTCTTGTAGATTAAATACTGAACTGGTGAATCATCTTTATATTCATCTTTATTACATGTTCTTGCAATAAGAGTATTTACCGTAGATATTTTTTCTCATTAAAATGGTCTTGCATTATTTTAGGTTGAACCTTTCACATTTGAGATGTTACATCTCTACAACACAAACTGTAATTAACAATTGAATGACAATCTAAGATGTTGTGGTGTCCAACCCCCCAATAGGTTTTGATTGAATGACTGATTGAATATGACTAGACTGACAACAGGATGATCAATCTCTATGAATTTAGAGGCATACTTTGTCAGTTGGCTGACAATAATATCACCTTTATTCCTTTTTCATCCTGTCCTGGACATCGAGGTAGATAGGTCATGTTCTGTGTTATTTAACTCAGCCTTTGTCTAGATTTCAGGGAGAATTAAAAAAAAAAAATTCCCCTACCCCATCAAAAACTTGACAATATATTGAAATAATGTAACAGTTATTCTCAGTCTGATTCTTAAAACATAAAACGTAATCCACTGAAAATAATGATTATTTGTGAAACAGGATGTTTCACAAATAATGATTATTTGTGAAACACCCTGTTTGACATATATTCTGAACATAGCGAAATAGCTGTTGGACAAACTTTAATCTGTGAGAACTGCACATGTATTGCTGAACTACAATAATTGGTACTCAGACTACAGGAAAGATACATTATCATTTTAAAACCATAATCTCCACGTGGGTGAAGCGGAGGATTTTCCTCTGGAGAAAATGTTCTCTTCCACTCCGTTGGTAAAGAGCTGGTCGAATGTTACTCAAATATAACATAAAGCTGGAATATCCCTCTTCCGACCATCTGGAAAGTCCCTCTTCCGTCCTTCCCCAATATCAGAGGTTTCGGATCCTATTTTATTACATACGGTAATCGTTTTACTTTGCTGGGTAACACTCAGCACATTGGATCCTCCTCTGGCCATGCCGAGGGAAAATACCTTGTGTACAGATTTCCCAGCATTGGCTTTGTCTTCTGTCTCTCCCACTGTGAGTGAAGTAGTCTGTTCAGTGTTACCTAAATCAGGCCTGTTATGTTGGATTCACACAAGGCACAGCAAACTGGTTGCATTTCGACTGAAGTCCATTAATTTCAATAGGAAGCAATGTGCACCACTGCAGCAAATCTACCAGATCTGGCAAAATGTGGATGCGGTGCGGCGGGTGTGTGGCAAGAGTTGAAATGATCCAACTTTGCTGCATGGCACCAGAACCGGAAGTTCATATATAGTACCACCGAGGAAGAGCTAATATGTCGCTTTCACATATGGGTTAATGGGATAGCAAGAAAAACTTTGAGAGATAGTTTTCGTATTGTCAATGAATACTAAACTGAAAAAGCTCCTGCTAGTCGCCTTGCTGGAGGAAGAAAGTTGTATTCAACGCACCATGAAGATGCGGAAGATTGATTATGATGTTGATTGCGATGTACAAGTGTGTCTGCATTACGACGCCGTACGGTGATTTTTCGCTGAGCCTGCATGGTCTGAATCCAGTATTACGGAAAAGATTAACAACAAGGTAACTTCGTAGCATCTGTTGAAACCAATTACCGTAATTGCTGGGAAGTTCTATGGATTGTAAAAACAGCACAGGGATTTAATTGCAGTATTTTCTAGCATCAAAAAGCAACTCCCTTATGAAGAACATTTTTGTCCTTCATATTGGCTCAAATGACTTTATGGATAGAAATTCAGAGGACCCTATTTTAACGATCTAAGCACATGGCGTGAAGCGCATGGGGCAAGTGCGCTTTGGGCGTGTCCAAATCCACTTTTGTTAGTTTGACAGCGGATGAAAGGGTTCATGCGCTGGGCAAAAGGGTTGTACTATGTGTATTCATTAACCCTTGTGTGGTATTCATATTTTTTGTTACTTAGCCAGTGTTTGTGGGTCTAGTGGACCCGCTGCATTTTTGGCATTTTAATTCAACACATTCAAACAATTTTATTTAAAAATACTCAACATATGTTTACTTAATCCCAATTAGAAGCAATATTAACAGCATATATGGCTAATATTTGCCCTTTAATTTTGTTAGATCACATTTATGAATTGAAGTGGTACTCGTTTTTGGTTTGTTTTTAATAAAATGTAATAAAAAAATAAATAAAAGTATAATCAAGATATAAATTTAAAAGATGTACAAATTAATGCAAGGTTTTTCATAACTATTGAAATTTTATTATTTGAACGTCATTAGAAATTGAACCCATTCGTTTGTATATACAGCACAAGTTGAAGGAATTGACAGGCCTGCTCTTTGTAGTCAGCAGTTGGGGTTGGAGCTCAGACTTGTTTTTACGTATCGTTCCCACCATGGTCAGCTTCTTCTTTAGGAGCTCTTGTCCCAGCTTGTATGATGTAAAAAAATTGTCACACGTGATGTTGTGTCCACTGAGTCCCTGAGTCATATGACAACTCTCATACTTTGGTTTTTCTCAGGGGCTCCTCCATCAGGTTTCCCTGTGTACACTTGTAAGTTCCAAGCATATGAGGAAGTGGCATCACAGGCAGCCCAGATCTTTATACAATATTTTGCAGGTTTAGATGGTATATACTGCCTGAAGGGGTAGCGGCCCCTAAATGGCATCAGCTGCTTATCAATGGTGACATTAGGCCCAGGGTTGTAAAACAGGGGGAGGCGGTGCATCCACTTGTCCCACACTGTCCTGATGGCAGCTAGCTTGTCTCTCTGACGTCGAGCTAGTCTGTCGTCTCGGTTAATAAAACGGATAATCCTGGAAATTATGTGGAAATTTTTCAGAGACATTGTTGCACGGAAAAGTTCTCTGCCAGTTTCTGCATCCCACAGGGATTCTGTGGATTCCCCTTTGGACCTGAAAACTCCAGCAAGGATAAGAACCCCAAAGTAGGCATGTAAATGGGTTTGGTCCATCTCCTTCCACCTTTCTCCAAAAACACGCCTTCCTTCTAAATTAGTGCAATCCAGATTAATTTTCTGGATGGAATCTGGAATGAAAAGCTCAAAAGAAGACTTGATGTCCTGCACATGAGTAACTGCCATCCGTGTTGGCCCTGGTTGCATCCTTATCACATTGGCAGCCATGCGGGTTGGCTCATTTCTTGGGCAAGGAGACCATTCAATTTCACAATTTTTGGACATCCATACTTCTTCATCTGCTAGCTGGTGACGTGCTTGTTCTGGTCCTAGGGCTGGCTGCTGATTGGCTGGTCCTGGGGCTGGCTGCTGATGGGCTGGTCCTGGGGCTGGCTGCTGATGGGCTTGTCCTGTGGCTCGTCTTTATTTTGGAAATGGCTGATGCTCTGATATCTCATCCTCTTCCTCAAAGTCACTGTCAGACTCTGAATTTTCAGAAATGTGATCCTCGCATTCTGAAACCTCTTCCTCCACATCATCAAAGGTTTCTCTTTCTTCCAAAATCAATTGAAAAGCCCTCTGAACAGAGTATCTTTTGGTCATCTTGATTAGTTGTGATAAGGAACCACACTGGCAATTTGTAGTGGAGAGTACGAGAAAATGAAGATCGGTTCCCGCAAAACAGAGAGAAAAATGTGCGGGAGTTGCTGGAATTTTGCAACAATATTGCAAACAACACCTGCCAGGTGCAGAAACAATCTTACACACACACACCTACACACACTTACAGCAGGCCCAGACAAAACAAAAAGAGTGAAGGTACACAGGACCAACAATTTTCACACCTTTATTAGACCTGGGTCCATTAGACCCGAACACCCTGTATGTAATATAAATGTGTTGTGGGGGTGTACAGGTTGTGGACATTGAAAATGTGTTCTGATTTATGTTCTTCACAGAAAATGAGCCAAGGCCAATGCGTTTGAGTTTGAAAAAATATTATTTTGTATATTTTTTCTTTAGATAAAAATTGAAAACGGGTCCCACAGACCCGAACACCATACAAGGGTTAAACGTACAATATGTAGTTTTTGGCCGCTAGGGGTCTCTCAATTAAAACAATAGCAAAAGATGTACTTGGATGACGTTGAGAAATAGCGTGGGATCATGGGTTTTGTTATCGTCGTCAATAGTAACCTTCCAATCTACCGTCTCCGGCAGAAAAAAATGTACACAGCGTGGGATCATGGGTTTTGTTATCGTCGTCAATAGTAACCTTCCAATCTACCGTCTCCGGCAGAAAAAATGTACACTGACAAAATAATGTAGCTTATTGTTAAAAATATTATAACTTTATTCACGTTATATTTGATGGTTGCCTGAAACTTAGAACAACTAGACCAGTCAAAGGTTATATGATGCCATTGACAGAAAACAAAATGAAACGTCTTCGAATTATATTACAAATTTCTCTGGGTTTAAAAGTTGGTGGAAACATATAGCATAATGTAAGTACACAACTAAGAAATATATATAATATAGGTATAGTGATGTTTGCTTTTTTAATGCAAAGTATGTCTTTTGTTATTGTTTTGGAAAACTACATATTGTACCTTTAATTCATGGGTGTGTTTTGGGCGTAACATGCAATTAACCAATCAGAGATTCATCTTCCATTCCATTTAAAAGCCAGGTGCATTTGTACCTTTCGCGCATTGTTATTATGACTGCGAATTTGCACCGTAATATTTTAATTTGTAATATTTTGCATGTTTGTGTGCTGCTGTGCTTCCCTGTGTGTGCAACAGGCCTAGTTGCGTTTCACTAATTTGCTCTTAAAATAACAATGACATGCTGCGCCATTGACTTTAGACCAGGTTTTTGTTGTTCAATGGCGCAATCACTTTCCGATGCCTCAAGATAGCACTACGCCAAGAATTATCCTGAACACACCTCATGTTAGACCAGCACGCCCATGGGTTCAAATATGGGCATAGGTGCTTTTGCTATTAAAACAATGCGGACGCCTGATGGGAAATTGACAACTGCGTCGGTCTTAAACTAGCAAAGATACTTTCTTTTGGATTTTGCGCTGCGTTGATCCAGGTGCAAGATAGGGCCCAGAGAATCTAAGGAAGGGGATGCTTCCGGTTCTTTCCGGTCCTATTTCTTCTCTTCGTAATGAAGGTGAGAAATTCAGCCGTTTGTGGTCTCTTCATGTTTGATTACAAAACCACTGTCAAGCTAATGGGTTTCCCTTTGTTGCTAACCTTGATTCTTTCTGGGGAAAATATTTAACTTTTAGTCGTGATAGGTGTCATCCAAATGAAAAAGGAGCAGGTCTACTTTCTTCTAATATTGACTTACTGCTGAAAACTATCAGATGAAGGGACAATGCTAGGACATCTCAAACAAAGATGGATATTGACAATATTAATTTGTCTTTACGGTAATCTACTCATAAATTTTTAGATATGATAATACAAATGCTAACACCTCAATTCTTAGGCAGGTAATCCCTAATATAATTTCGAAATGCTCTTGTCATATACAACTGTAACAGTACATTTGTTTTTTTCTAGATATGTTAAGCCTGATAATTTCATACCTATTGACCCGGTTGTCGATGCAACCACTTGTAATCTGTCTAGTCTACCTCCTATACAAACACCATATTGCCTCTCAGATTTCAAAACAAGGCAAGGGCTTGCAATAATGCACATTAACGTTTGAAGCATCATCCCCAAACTTATTTACACCCAGATGTTTGCTTCAGTTTTATGTGATTTGGGGGGAATGGCATTTCAAAAAGTGTTTTTTCCTAGCTGTCTTCATTTCACCTGGAAGATTTGTGTGCTGTGATTTTTCTGTAAAGAAGCTGGAACACTCATTGCAGAGCGATCACTTCTCCTGTCATTGATACAGTATGTATCAGCCTCCACTCCACTATTTGTTGCTTATTAGGAACATTTAGAGGTAAGTGGTCACAGCATCAACCATTTAGAGGTAAATGTGTGGTGGATGCTCTCTTTACACATCTAATTGTCATTCATCTAGATAGCATTAAAATAATATGTAAATGCAGCATTCTGTTCACCCTGCAGTTAAAACGATCAAAACACTGATATTTACAGTATAATATAGATATGCATGAAGCAATTTGGAAGTGTTTGTTGACCGAGACAAACACACTTTTGTTTACTTGGAAACCAACAGTGGTACACTGATGGAACACTTAAAATATATAACTATATACATTTTTATTGGTGAGCAACTTTATAATGACACCACAGATGTTTTTGGCACGTTTTAGTGCTTTCTTTTAGATCTTTGACTCAACAGTGCTTCATGGCTGTTTTTAGATACATCATTACTTCTTTCGAAAGAGATGGCATTTAATTATTCCACAACAAGCTGTCGACTTCCAGAACACTGCTTAGGGTACAACGTTTTTACATTTTTATTGGTACAACAATGTTTTAACAACAGTGGAATGTTTAACAATGATGATAAGAGCCTGTTAAGGAAGTAATAAATTGATGGCAACTAGTGACAAACATGGCTGTCATGTAATGCCGATGCCATATCACTGAGTGCTGAAAGATACATTTTTAGGTCTAGTCAGTTAAGAAAATATGTACTGACAGTACTACTCAAACTCATCACAATCTCAAATTCTTTCTTACAGGATATGGCTAAAGTGATGGTGTTCCACAAATTCTAGGTGATCCAGCCTAACAGCACCTTTGCTGGTTGATGAATCCCTCCATGCACTTCCATGTACTGTACATAAACATCATCAATAAAAGCATGTATTTTTATCTCATTTAGTATTTTTCTAATACTAACTACACTTGGCTTTGAACAAAAGATGGACAGACATTACCCAAGTACAGTTGCATGTTAAGCATAAGGTATTGCACTGATTTTTACAGTAGCCATGTCAATGAGACCAGTTAAAGGTGCTATTCGTGGAACTACAAACATAACAACGATCTCTATCAAGTGACCAGCTAACAAATAATATTTTTATTCTAAAAAAAGTGATGTTCATGGGATGGTTGCAAATGCTGTGCAGTATTTTTTTTGCAGACAAAAGCATGGCCTAAAATGCATAATGTATATCAAAGGTAGACTGGCGCAAGCCTATTGACAAACACAGTGCAAGCACAACTCGATAATATCTATATTATCTTCACTGCAATCCATGTTCAAATGGCATAAAAATGACTGATTATGTAGGAAATCTAAACTGCTTTTTACATTTCTTTATAACATGAAATACCTGTACACAGTGTACCTCTAACAAAACAAATTGTTTTGAATATTTTCACAACATTCATCATAAATATCTAGTTAAAGACAAAATTAAATATATTTATTTTCCTATGAAAGAGGCATACAAATTCAGACCAACACATGCCTACAATTCTATCTAAATGAGCCAATTGCACATCTGTTCTCCACCAGTTGTTTATGAGACAGCGTAACGATTTCAAGCAGTCCCCTTGCTGCTACCCGATCTCATTGATGATGCTCGCTGTCAGCCTCACGTCCAGCTGACAGAGCTCCAGGTCTCCTATCTGTCTTTGGTTTTCAGCGCCACCAAAATCAAAGGGTATCTTCTTTGCTGCTTTGCCACCTGGAGTGAACATAAAAGACAGAAAAATTTCACCCAAATATCCTATGCAAAGTTTGCATTGTGCTGGATCTTGTTGCTCAATAACATGGTATACTGGCCAACAGGTTTGAGGAATCTTTTGCTGAATCGAGAAGAGTCAATAATGCAAAGAGATGTGCTGATTATATTTCGTAAAAGGGACTGGGGTACTTATAATTTTTATGCTGATGACAGTATTATATGCTAAGGTTTCCTCTCCTGCACAAGCTGTTGCACTCTTACAGTCTGATTTCCAAGCATTTGTCACATGCGTACATATAAAAGGATAGGAAGCAATCGTTTTTGGAGCAACAAAGGTAGATTTATTTCCAACAATACTGATACGGATTAACAGAACCAAAACGCAGGAGAATATCCTTAAAAAGAACTGATTATATACTGCATTAATGAACTAACAGAAACCACCTGTGAACCCATTACCCAACACTACACACAGGAAACCCATATAAGGGCACAGTAGGGAGAAACCAAAACCCGGACCAGATGACACACTAGATCAGGACAGGGGACATGGACTGGAACACCAAAAGAAACCCAAAACACAGGGAAACTATCAGAGTATCCCAAAATGCACTTGGATCTTAGGTTGGTAATAAATGCAAAGAAAACAAAATATATGCTATTTTCCAGATATGAGAACCTATTTTTGGAAGTCCCTTAAAATACAACCCTAAACGGTTTCTTTAATAGAAACAATTAATGTCTGTCACATCAGCATAGAAAGGAAATTATGCAATCAACTTACAGGGCTCAGCTGTAGAAGAGTCAGTTGATTTTCTCTGTATAAAGAAGGGTGAATTAATCTCACTGATTACCACAACAGATCAAAATAGTTAGCTATTTGGCAAACTAAAAAGGTTTTATAAAAACACTTGAATGACAAAAGAAATCATGTTGTCAGTTAAGACATATTGGTTTGTTCTGTTGCATTTCTAACAAACCGCTAACTATTGCATATACATTACCTATCAAAAGTTAGACCAGAGATACTTGTTTGCATTGGTTTCTTATTTTTTTCCCAGGGCTGTTATAGGATGTTTTAAACAAAGGTTTATCCTAAAATATTAGTTTTTTTTTGTTTTCACACTGCTCTCTGTTTCTGCATCTGCTTTTTAAATTAGCAAAAGAACAATAATTAGTTACCTATAATCAAAGATCAAAATAAATTGAACTAACTCATTTGCATATAATTACCCTCTTAACTTGTACTCTATTGTGCACAGTTACATTGCTGCACCTGTCAGTCTCTGCCCTTGTCTCTACCACCACCATCACAGTAGTCTCCATTTCTTTCTCTATCTCCTCATTCCCAGCATCACCTGTGGCTGCACTCTTATGCAAAACAGAAAAAGACATAGCTTACATAATAGCATGTTAATTAATAATACTATGTTGTGCATACAGTGCGTTGCGAAAGTATTTGGCCCCTTTGAACTTTTCGACCTTTTGCCACATTTCAGGCTTCAAACATAAAGATATGAAACTGTAATTTTTTTTGAAGAATCAACAACAAGTGGGACACAATCATGAAGTGGAACGAAATGTATTAGATATTTCAAACTTTTTTAACAAATAAAAAACTGAAAATTTTTATCAACAACGTCTATTCTATAAATCCTCTATAGGCTTTTATTAAGCATTTCTCCGTTCTTAACCCAGACTATTGCAACAGGGGAGGAAAGGTAATATTAATTATTAATGCTTTAACTTCATAAGTGCATCTTAATTGTATCCTTTTACCCCCTTTACTACATTCCGCATAGCAAATGGTGTGAGAGGAGAACTGCCATCCTACATGACATTTGTGAAATGTCAAGTAACTGTGGAGCCAGAATCTCTTTTTTATTTTATATATGTTACTGGAGGAATTATACACTTATATGTTCATTTACATTCTGGCTTTTATTTTGTTTCTGTTTCGTTTTCACATAGTTGAAGCATGAAAATAAATACAATACGAAAATAAAGAAAAAATTACATTTATATGGGAATTCCTTGGCCATCACACTATTAACACTCACTATTTTCTTTTAATACAATTGTGTCGTCACCAGAGAGCTATGAATTCTGGGGAAGGGTAGCCTGCGAAGTGTCCATTTCTGTATCTTTCATTTGCCCGAGTAACGAAAGGCGCAATTGGTGTCGCATTTGAATGAAATTCCAAACTGGGCAGCTTTCGTTGTGCCGCAGTGACAAATGCAGCCTTCGAAGGGTGCAGAGTTTGAATTGAGACAGCCTTCGTAACACTGCTGTGACACAATCGGCCTTCAAACGCGGCCTTCGGAGGATGCAGCCTTCACATTGAGACACAACTGATATGTCTATTTGTGGGATCACACCAGGCATGGTAAACTGCTTACGTTCCGGCAGAAGTCCATTCATTTCAATAGAAAGCAATCTGGACCGCTGTGGCAAATCTACGGTATCTAGCAAAATGTGGATACAGTGCTGCGGGTTGAAATGATCAAACTTATGCAGTGCTTTACCAGAACCGGAAGTTGATGTACCACAGAGGAAGAGCTAATATGTCGCATTCACGTATGGGTTTATAGGATTGCAGGAAAAGCTTTGACAGCTCAGTAGATAGTTTTCGTCACACAAACTATTGTCAATGAATACTAAACTGAAAAAGCTCCTGCTAGTCTCCTTGCTGAAGGAGGATAGTTGTATGCAACAATGTCTACCATCTTGAAGATGCGGAAGATTGATTACGATTTTGATTGCAGAGTACAAGTGTGTCTGCATTACGGTGCCGTACTGTGATTTTTTTTGTAGGACAAGTGCACTGTTTTTTTCGTGGTGCTGCGGCCAAAAAACTGTTATTTCGACCGGCCATTGTGGAAAACCTCAGTCTGACTCTGCTTATCCCTAACCTTAAGCCTTGTGTGAAATATCATTTTTAATGAGCTCAAATAATTCTTAATGTCAACTTTTTTTGGTGACTTTAGAGTTGGGTATAAGTTCTGCCCTGATTATTTTGTCAACCACTCACAACATTGCTGCTTTAGGACAGATCAGCTTCCAGAACAAGATTTATGATGAGAAAATGGAGAGGAAGCTGTGTATTGTTGATCCAGATAAAACTATTGAATCAAGTCTCTTTGCCCTGAGGAAACTTCCCTGAAAAAAAAACTCCCACAAAAACTTAACATAAGCCATTTCCTATCCGCCAAATAATAAGAACTAGAATGCCAAGCTATTGCCTGAAACTATCATTATCAGAGCACCGTCACCCACACAGACCTTAGCATCTTTCAGTGTAATCTTTTGCTTTAGCATCACGCTGCTTATAATGCTCCAAAATTAACAACATTTTTATGTTTTGATTACAGAGCTTGTTAGATCCAGCTAAATATTTTCAGATCATTGATATCCTTTGTTCTGTGCTTATTGTAAAGCATTTGTTGTGCCTATCAGTTCATGATGTTGTTGGCCTTTACATGGCCTCCAGATCATTGGAAGCCAAAACCCCAATAACAGATTTTACACTGACAATCTTTTATGGTGATGATAAGGATTAGCACCTCTAAATCTGAGTCCATTACTCTCAGCAGGATACCGGTGGATTGCGTACTCCAGGTAGGGAATGAGTCCTTACCCCAAGTGAAGGAGTTTAATTATGTCAGTGTCTTGTTCACGAGTGAGGGGACAATGGAGCGTGAGATTGGCAAGAGAATCGGAGCAGCTGGGGCGATGTTGCATTCGATTTACCGCACCATTGTGACGAAAAGAGAGCCAGAAGGCAAAGATCTCAGTCTACTTGTCAATCTTGGTTCTTACCCTCACCTATGGTCATGAAGGCTGGGTCATGACCGAAAGAAGGAGATTGCGTGAAAGAGCGGTCAAAATTGGTTTTCTAAGGAAGGTGTCTGGCATCTCCCTTAGGGATCAGGTGAGAAGCTCAGTCATCCAAGAGGAACTCTGAGTAGCGCCGCTGCTCCTTCGCGTAGAAAGGAGCCAGTTGACATGGTTCAGGCATTTCGTAAGGATGCCCCCTGGGGGCCTCCCTAGGGAGGTGTTTCAGTCACGTCCAGCTGGGAGAAGGCCTCGGGGAAAACCCAGGACTAGGTGGAGAGATTATATCTTCACACTGGTCTGGGAACGCCCTGGGATCCTCCAGTAAGAGCTGGTTAATGTGGCCAGGGAAAGGGAAGTTTAGGGTCCGCTGCTAGAACTGCTGCCCCCGTGACCCGACCCCAGATAAGCGGTTGAAGTTCAGATGAGACTATTCTTTTTTTTGCCACGGCCTAACTATTTTCTTCTGGCCACCCCTACAGATCCTGTTTGCATGGAGTTGGCATACTATTGTGCAGATTTGAGACTTACAGTATACTTGAAACATATGGTATTCCCAGTAATATATAAAAACATGTGGGTCTTCATGTTTCCCACCTTGTCAAACTTTCTCTCAAATTATGGTATATACGGAATCATTTGATGATGGAAGTGTCTGGAAATGAGATTAATACATGGGGAATGACAGAATCATATTCTATGTTTTAAAAACACATTGAAATTGAAATCAGATTGACATTGTTAGTTATACCACTATGCAACTGTTCTGTAACTTCTAATCTTGTAGCTAAACACAGCTTGTGTACTTTTACATATAATGCATCATTATAACATTGATATCATGTTCAAATGTAAAACAGCTTTCATTTAGAAACTAACTACAATTATATACTGGCGGGTGGTACTATGCCTTGTTTGGATATTTTTGTAATAATCTTTAGTCAGAATGTGAAGAATCGTGGCCTGGAAGCTTCTGCTTTCAAGTTTCAGCAGGCAAATGGCCAGTTACATGAGAACAGACTGTGTGAATGTATGGGCTTGCTGTGGGTTTGTTTTCACAGAAACATGACGGATGAGCCATCTTCTGCATTAGCTCTTATGATTGAGAGTTGTCATCTGGTAAGAGTGCATTAGGTAGGGTATGCATCCTCATTAACATTTTCTAGTGTTCTTGACACTTAAATACTGTCCCATGAATTGCAGAGAACTAATTTTGGACCATTCCATGCTGTTTTCATGGCGATACGTACAAAATCGTACGAAATTGTAAAAAAACACATGTCCACATGTGACATATCCAGAGGCAGGAAAATGTATGCCTCTTATGTTTACGGAACATGAATAATGTCAGTTTAGCTTAACCTTACCCTAACCTTAACCTCACATTAGCCTAACCTTAACCTCACTAACCTAGAATATTATCCTTGAACTAAACATTCCCCAAGTACTTTAAATTGTAAACAATTGGTCTATTCTTGGAAGTATTCCGGTAGAACAGAGATTCAATTTGTAAAAAACTCACATTTTAATTTGCCATATCGTCTGCCTACGTAATGCTGCAAAATTTCCATTACGTACGGTTACACACGTCTTGCCATGGGAATGCGTTGACCATTCTCCCGGCTATATACTCTACATTTCACACAAGACAACACTTTGCACACTGCAAAATAATTTGATCTGCCATGCATCCTTTATCATTGCAGGAACTTTTAATCAAGCAAACTTCAATTCTGTTATCAAAATATCTCCGACCTGTATTTTTCCACAAAAGATCACACTTAGAACAATATCTGTGATGGGTTCAAAGCAATGCCCTGTTACCCATTCAGCCAATCAGATATCATCTTATTGTGCCTTCTCCCTGACTGGTGCAACAGCTCTAGTTCTTAAATAAACTACACTCTACGGTATCAGATTACTTCTAGGGGATATACTGGAACATTTGCAGGTATTATCACCCAGGTGTAGTGTCAGATGTCGTTGGCACTGTGGAGTTAAATGTCAGCATAAGGTACACCAATAACTCAATGTCACAGAACGCATACAAGATTAATAAATACAAGGTCTTCAAACCAATTAAGGATGTTAAACATTTTTAATTGAAATGATTTTAACAATTCACAATTGCATTATTCACGGCCAGGACTATACTCCATCAAAAATTACAAAGGTAACTCCAGCTCCAAGCCTCTCTACCAGACAAGCTCAACAGATTGTATGCTCACTTCGAGGCAGACGACAGTAAACCAACCAGGAAAGCTCTTGCTCCCCATGCTGTTTTGAGGGATTCTGTCAGAAGAATGAGCACTTGGATAGCAACCAATCCAGATGGCATCCTTGGTTGCATCTTCAGTGTGTGCCAACCAGCTGGTCGGCATCTTAGTCAGAAGTCTCCTAAGGCTGACATCTTCCAGGGCTTATTCAGACGTCGTCCAAGGCTGTAGATGTCATTTGCTCTAAGGAGAACATCGATGCCCAGTGCCCAAGAACCAATATGACATGTTATCATGAAGTGCTCCGAAATGTTTGTCATGGTCCAAATCTAAAGCAAATTGACAGGATCACTTGACCCACTACAATTTGCCTACTGGCACAATTGCTTTTCAAATGGTCACAACACATATGGAGAAGAGGAAAATCTACACAGCAAAGTGTCTAGTGTTGATTTTCCAGTGTTAACTACACAGTGTTAACTGAGGTGTTACTTAAACACTGGGAAGTGTTAAATAAACACAATAGAACCCCAGTGTTGGTGTTACAAACAGTGTTACTGTAGTTGTCACAGTGCTACCTTAACTCTGTGAAGTGTTAGGCAAAACCATCATGATTTCCCAGAAGGCTTTGCTACTTGTTTGTTTTAATATATGTTCTGCTTTGTGCATTCAAGAATTGATTAATTTATGTGTAATTATTAAACAATAATATTTCATTTTTTTACTTTTCTAATCTAATAAAAACTGTAAAGGGTATTATTCATTGCAACCATTACTGAGATTAGTGTTCTCGTCTATTTAGTTTCTCTAGTCTTGTTCAGTTTGTAAGTACTTCTCCATTGCAGTTTAATTGAATGCAAGTTGTGGGTGATACAATATTCCAACTATTGGATATCCTTGCAGTTAGATTTCAATTTGTATAAAATAAAATTAAAATCTTGCATTTACTTAAAAAGGCATTCTGGGAAATATACAAATTAGAAATTAATACTTATAGTGAAAGTGAATAATACAATTTAGTTTGGAAAATACACTTGTGCAAAATATTCTACACAATGAGTGTCAAATTTAACACTATTAACAAGTTTATTTATCTCAGATTTTTTTGAGAACTATATAAACACTGAGAGTGTTAATGTTAACACCCTCAGAGTTAAATTAACACTGCCGATTTTGATATGTATCCTTTTGAAATATTATGAAGCGTTCCAAAAACGGTTAATTATATTGACCATGTGGTTCAGTATGGAGAATGATTGAATTGGATTGAATCAGTTTTACATTATAATGTCTTATTAATGTAAATACCTTTTGCACCGAATCATTCAGTGTCAGTCAAATTACTCAATGATATAATTGGAGTTGAATGAACACTGTAATGGTGTGGACATTTAACTCTATACACCAGTGTAGCAAGTAAATAACACTTTCCATTGTTGAGCAGAGTACATTTTTAAGTATGAATAGAGTTAATTTAACACTGCAATTGAGTTATTATATTAACACTCAGGGAAGTGTTAAGTTAACACTACTAAGATTGGGACAAAATAAACACCAGCATAGTGTTAAAATTAACTCTCAGAATTAATTTAACACTATATCATTTGCAGTGTATGTTAGAAGGCTGTTCGTTGACTACAGTAATGCATTACAACCCTATTGTTCCCTCTAATGACATTACTAAGCAAAGCTCAGATCACTAAGACTGGACACCATCCAATGCAACTAGCTACAGGGCTTTTAGAGGGGTAGACATCAGGCTGGGAGGATTCAAAACAGCACTCCCTCTACACTGACTCTTACCAATGCTCCCCACAGGCATGTGTCATCAGCCCTCTGCTTCTGAGGGTTTTTACACAACGATAAATACAGATAGCTTTTGGCAACATTTTCCGAATCCACTCGAGCCAATGTTGGGACGAGACACAATTGTAGTGTGTAAACATGCAGGTCTCTCGAATTCTTCCTCCGGAGGTAGCGCAGGAGAGATCCTACCTGGGGCTGTGCTAATAGCCCAGGAGAAATGTGTATTGAGGGGAAATTCTTCACTGTAAATCAATGAGCTGAGCTGGTTTCTGAGTGCACACCGCTCAAGATATCTTGAATGACACACCCACAAATGCACAATTGTGGTCTGGAGTTATGACAGCGTAAGACAAACAGTATGGAAATTAGCTTGCTTGGATTTGGAAAAAGTTGCTGAAAGCTATCAGTATCTATCAGTTAAAAAGCCCTTACTCCATTCACCACGTTTTCTTACCTGAACAGCAAAAATGTAGCCTATGGTCACCAGAACAAAGATGGTTGTTGACTTTAGAAAACTGAAAAGGAAACCAGTCCTAATCCACCTCAACAGACCTGCAGCAGAGAGTGACCACTTTTATGTTCACATACCCAAGGATTTATCATGATCCATCAACAGTGTTTTCAAGAGGGCGCAACACTTCACCTCACAAGGTGTCTTAGTCAAAGTCAGTTCTTACCTCCCTGGGGCCCAGGCAAAATTCTGCAAAGAGGCCGTCCTACCTGACCTGGCTTTTGGGGGGCTTTTGCTATTGTGAGGCCCTAGACAACGGCATAGTTTCACTGTAGGATGAGCCGGCCCTGCTCCAAATATTATTGTTGCACCATAGAGAGCGTCCAGATGACTAGCTGTATCACAGCCTGGTAAAGACACCACAGGGCTTAATGCTGCCCAACACATTGAGGCCATGCTCCCACACATCCAGAACTATCTATTTGAGAGAATGGCTGCAGTGTTACCAAATATTCCACACCCAAACCACACTGCCTTTAGTCGCCTTCCAGAGGGCAGATTGGGACAGTATCAAAGGATATGGTCTCATAATGACAGCTGAACATTTGACCTGCTGACCACCTACACTAACTGCTCAACTGAGCACAGATGCTCACCCACGACCTCACTCTAACCAACAGCAACAAATTCATTGTGGAAAAGCATTGCCTCATGTTATCGTGTCTATTTAACATTGCTTAGAAACCTGTCATCATTGCAAGGGGACAAAGTAACCCCTCTGTACTTTTATTCCTGTCACAAATCCACCAGCTCTAGAACCCACACAGCACACAGTACGCTTTACTGTCAGTTCAGAGGTACCAGAAATGTGATCAAATGCTCCAGGCCTTTTCATAGTACATTTATTGTTCTCATAGAACTGATAAGATAGACATGAGAAAACAATATTCTCTCCACATTTCTCCTTATGCAATAGACTGTAGTGTAACCCTTTTATACAAAAACATCCTATAGCTCACAATTCAACGGTCAGTAAGCCACTAGGGAGCTCCTCGTCTACACATCAAAACGACTCATGCTCGAGACAGGACAAGGACATGCAGATATAACGTTGTGTGTGTGTGATTTCTCTACATGTTGGCCGTTTGCCAGTCGGCCTGGCCGTCTTCTCATCGAAAAGACCCTGAAGCAGTAAAACACTGACTAGCCCCCGCTCAGCCAATGATCCCGCCGAATGCTCACGTCAAAACAATCGGACAGAGTAAATAAGCTATGCCTTAGAATAAGCAAGCGCCTGTCAGCTGTCCCATTGTTACATGACAGGCCTGTGAAGCCATGGCGGGAACCGTAGGATGGCGGTGGAGGGGAGCGTACATGGGGGACGCAGGACGTACGAGCAAGCCGTCGCAGGCTCAGTGTGTTTGACAGACAGGCTGCTCTGACGAAGCCGCTGGGAGAGGTGTTTGTGTGGGACTTCTTGCCTTTTAGTTAGAAACACATTTGACATCCAGTAAGACTGCATACTGTACATGCATTATTTCATAGTCTTTCTACAAAGTAGATGATGGGGTTCATCTGTTCTTTCATTTCCAATAATCCATCTTCAGTGCTCTATAATTCCATTTTATATGAAATTTCACTAAATTGGTCCCATATACGTAATTCCGGAGCTGTTTATTTGGAATTGGGGCATATGGTTGCAACAGCAGAACACAATTGCTCTGCAGAGGTTTTGAGTTGTGTCGTGCTTTTGCTGCAGTTTCAAAGAAGAGCATATGCTGGAACAAGCCATTACATAGTAATAGAACTTGAGTGATTGCGTGTTATCTGCATAATGATAAAAATGCTGTGTTCAGTGTGCAGCGTTCTCTAGAGGGTTCCCAGGTAGGGAAGCATAATCTGGTAATTCAGACATGTCTGGAGACGGCCAGCAATCATGTTTTCATTTTGTATGCAAATACAAAAAGGAGTGATGAGCAACGCTAGCGCATCTTAGAGGTAAAGAAATGTATTGAGCGACTTAAACTAAAACATCAGTCACTGTGCAACAGAAAGCACAGGCTATGAGGAAGTCTTAGGCCTTGGTTTTTATAGGCAATTCTCAATTCAGCGGACATATGCAGATTTACTGTCAATTGGATGCCCGGGAATGTAGCGACATTGCCTTTAAAGTTGCAATGCCCATAACCAGTGTAAGGCTGGAATTCAGGCCCAAGTATCTGGGGATAAAATACCAGCAACATCATATACTAGCCGTGCTCTGAGTGGAAAGCATACCACTTACTGCTGCCCCCTTATGCAGCCTCTGCTGGGTAGGCTGTGTTCTCTCTTCTTCACTGCCATAGATCTTTTGGAATTTGACAGCTCAAGTCAATTGGCCCTGACTAATGGCTTGTTTTTCAGATTGAAATGCAGAACAATATGCGTTTGATGTGGAGAAATCAGACTGACACATCCCAGACCGTCTAGCCATCTCTTAAGTATCTGTCTTGTAACGCCACTCACACCTCACTGATTGGGGAGTGATAGAGGAAGTATAGTTTGTCATCAAAGCTGTCAGACACCCTGCATAATATTTGAATAAGCATAACTACTCCTTTGGTGAATTTCAAATACGAACTAAAGCAATACAGTTGTCTACGTCATGATAGTCAGTGGTTCAAGCCTGATTTTGACTTCTCCGACTTTGTCCGGACCTTCAGCACGAGGCAACACAAATTGACAAAGGGCTGCCCAGGATTTGGGATAGATAAGTCAGATTATCTACCTTGCCACGTCACTCTCCAGTGACTCCTTGTGTGCAAATCAGGTGCCTGCAAAATCCAAATGGGGAAGTATAATTAGTGAGTGTCAATCATTCCATGGATGATCTGACGAAAGGCATCCGTGTTGGATGTGAAAAAAGAATCACCCGGATCGACAACATGTGCTTGGATGAAACGTGAGTGCCCTTCACCATCTTGCATCTGTCTAGGGAGGGTTGAGAATCTACCGACCAGGATTTGCCAAATGAAGTATCACGGAACACTCCTAAATGTTGTTCAGTTCTTGTCGCATTGTTTCATTGCATCTTTGATCGGCTCTGTTTGGCTTCCTACTGAGAGAAAATAAGACTGGTTTTGAGTTGCATCTTACACGTTTTCCTTTTTACAGCGTGCTTTGTTCCTAACAGTGGGATAGCGCTCAGTAAACTTTAGATGTTCATGTGTGTGCTTGAAGACAGATGCAGATGAGGTTGACTAAGAGATGACAGAGGAGGGTCACAACATTAATGGAGCTCATTCCAGATGGATAGTGATCAATGGCTGATGCTCAGTGAACAGAGGTTCTCTCTGGTCTATCCCACCATGTTCAACTCAGCTAATTAATGTGCCAATCTCACCATAGCAGGGGGCCTGCGTCAACCTAATCTGCCTCTTTAACTCCCTACTGATTACACACTTCAGCTGTCAATGGATACATAGTGTGGGTTTTTTTTTTTTTTTTTTTTTACTGCTGTGTTGTATTTTCAAGTGTTTTTTTATATATGTTGAGACAGCAAAAGAGCTATTCAATGGCCGTAGAGAGGCTCACTTATTTGGATTTATCATTCACAGATTTGTCATTTCTTATTTACGATAAAGCAGACAGACAATGATTTAGATGAAAAACAGACAAAATTAAACAAGTCTTTCAATACTGATATTAAAATGGAAAGTTAGAAATCCATGAAGAAGAACATAATGTGCTGTCCAGAATATATTGTTTAATTTAACGGAGTAAAGTATTTCCATCCTTTGATATTAGGTATTTGTTTCATGTTAAAATATAGCTGATGAAAAAAATGTAATTGTTTTAAATGCATGCAATATAAACCTGTTAGTCTTGTTCACGATGTATGCAGTTGTAAATCTCATGAATTACATTCCCAATTATGTGAAATAAGACCATTTGACAAGGCCAATTACTGGACATATGAACGAGATATGAACATCAGCTGTCACTAAGCAACCTGGAGACTAGGAGTGCTTGTGAATGTAAAATAGTGTGAATGCTTGGTAGGGCACGGTGGCCATGGATGATGGTTAATTAACTGACCTCACCCCGGTGGTCACGAGTTCAAATCCAAATGGAAGCAATGTGTTTTATTTTGTCTTCCATTCCAGCACAATGCTCCTTTGTTTTTCTAGACAGACAATTTGTGAATGTTTGTTTTTGTAATTATTGTGGCTGTTAATTATACTAATATTAATAGGAAGTTTGACGCGTTTCCAACTTCAACCATGTATTTGCACACTTCTGAATTCCTTGCTTATTTACCTTGAGTCAGTTAGCATTGTACTCACTAATCTGACAGAAAGCAGGAAGATGGTCCAGGGGTGTTAATTGAGCTTGAAGCTTTCAGTTTCCAATAACTTTCAAAGTACAGCATACAAAATTAGTTGTCAACTGAAACATCTTATATACCTTACAATGTTATGTTAAGTTTACATTAATTATGGTCAAAAACTGTATATCTCTAATCTTATATAACATCATTCCTTCTCTGAAACATTTCCAATAATGCTCACTAGTTAAAACAGTTGAACATGCGCATTAGCGCAATTAGAGTAATATAAATAATTAGCCAATAATATACTGTTTAGCTCAATAGTATATTCAAAATATTCACAATTAAAGGACTAAATACAGTATCATACAATTAAAATCATAATTAACAAGTACAAAATACGAATTTAGCTCTTACAGTAATGTTAAGCCTAAACTTAATCCTAACCTTAACCTCAGTAACTTGATGTCTAACCTTAACTTCAGTATGTAATGGCTAACCTTATCCTTAACCACAAACCATACATTTGAATAAAATTCAAATCACTGTGGAACGTATGGAATGGACTGTGAGTGCATGAAGGCACTACTAAAGATCGTAATTTCAAAGAACATCATTTCAAAATGTTAAGGGCCAACATATTAGTAAAATACGAAGGTGCAGCATAATAGAAGACCAATAAAGCCTAATAGTAAAATGTGAAAGTGAAATGTAAAGGAATTGAAATATGATGGCATATAATGTTTTCCAAATAGTTCCTTGAAAAGGTAATTCCAGAACATATAGGTATGTCCAATGCTCCATTTCTCTTACCATCCCTGCCAACTGTATAATGCCTTTGATATAATTTGGAATTCGACACACTCTTCTCTCAAAGACATCCAGAATGAGTAGCCTATCACACCAAAGGTCATGAATCATGAGTAATTTCAAGTGTCCAATCCCCAGTCCTCTAAAAGCTATTAGCATGCAGCTAAACTTGATAACATTCTGTTACTTAAATGTTACCTTGAGAAATGAAGTTGTGCTGGGCATTTATAACGTTGTCACTACTCATATCAGAGGAAAGTCAGGATACAATGAAATAACAAATGGAAGAACAGATCAATCACATTTTGGACAAGTTATGAAGTCTTCAAGACAGGCAGAGTTATAAACTAAACATCTGTCATCTTTTGGGGAAAATGGTTGACATGAAGTATCTTTGAGAGTCCTTCCAGTGATAAGCGTCTGCAAGAGGGTTCTTTTAAAGCACTATTTCTCCCTGTTGGAGGAGCTTCGATTAGCATCTCCTTCGAAAGGACAGTCCTCTCAAATCAATGCCTTTGAATAATGAATTTTGATTCTCAAAATTTACACTTTTTAGCGCAATGCCCATATTTAGCACAGGTTTGTCCTGATGATAAAATCCTCATGCCATCAGGATTTGTTCATACATTGTTTGCTGTACAACATTGTCAATACTATTATCATACACTGTATATAAGATCTCAGCTGATGCGGTTGTTATCATCATCATCTCCTACATTTGTTCCTTCAAGAATTCACAGCCATTGATGAAGCCGTCTGCATGAGTCCTCAGCTAAACAGCTATATTACGAGGGCATTGATCCGGTTAACACCGAAACATCACGAATCGCTCACATATGTACAGATGAATGGTTTGTTATGAGGAACTAATCTGACACTGCCCCTTACAGGATAAAGATGTAGAAAGGATGAAAGGGCAGATGGAGAGAGAGCGAGAGAAGAGAAGACGAAGGTATGAAGCGAGGGAGGGCGTCGAATCTTAAAGGAACTCAGCTTCTTCTCTGTATGAATTCTTCAGGGGAATAAAGGGAGTCTTAATGAGCTCAACCTCCTTTGAGTTGCCTGGAGACGACGGCTGGGTTGTAGAGCATTAAGGAGGGAAATCAAGGCCGCTGGAAGAAAGAAGGAGAAGGAGAGAGAGATGTTTACTAATCCGCCGGCTGTGACTGTTAACACGGCATCTGTGGAGGAGGAGAGGAGAAAAGGAGTGGATCAGGAGGAGAAGAGACGGTAGGTCCAGGGATCAATATAGGAAACATAATCAGCTAACCCCTGGGCCAATGACATTTGGACAAAGCCAATTTAATGCTACATCCAGCCCTAAATCTCCTAGGAGACAGTTCTCCTCAACGTGAGTAAAGGGGAGTTAATGTGGAGAGGGTAGGGGGCATGAAAATGACATTTGAAAGCACAGAGCGTCGGTCGTGCCAAGCATTTATTTTCTTAATTACAAAGTGAATCACTGCAGCATCTAACAGTCACAGTGTCAAGTGCTGTCAAGAGTTATATTTTCATTACTAATCTCTAACCCTAACCCCCCACCCCCATCTCTTAATGAAAAATCCAGGACATGGCCGCGGTATTGATAAGGTACTTTTGTTCTGTGCTCTTGCTCATATTGGCTGTGCTCTGACTGAGTCATTGCTCAGTGGTTTAATATGTCTCTCTGAGTCTCTCTGGCCACTGATAACCCTGCTGAGCTCCCGATGTGGGAGCAATCTCTAAGTCGCTGTTCATCCTCATTTACTACTAGCTCACCTCTCTCTTTCTCTCTCTCCCTCCCTCTCATTCTCTCACTCTCTCTCCCTCCCTCTCATTCCCTCACTCGTTCTGTCTTCTCATTTTCTCCCTCACTCCATTTTCTTTTTTGTTCTCTGTAACTTTGTCTTCGTAATGAGATAGTTAAATGTTAAGCGTGTCATTTTCATGTCTCTGAGTGCCGGAACACCTAGGGGTCATTGTGCCCTTGAGCAAGACACTTAAACTGAATTGCCTATGGTTTGCCCAAGCAGAAAAATGATACTTAATTGTACTTAAAATGTATTTTATTTATCCTTAATATACTTCTAATATATTATTTTGGTATGTATATTTTGAAAGTATACTTGAAATATTCTTAAATATTTTGAATACACAATTATGGTTAAACATAAGTATACTAGAAGTATAATACTGGAGTATAATTTAAATATACTTTTTTACTAGGGCATGTATATCAATCTGGATAAGAATGTCAGCTAAATGACTAAAATGTAAATGTAATTTTTGCATCTTCGTTATTCACAAATCAGGCCCATTGACAGACACAAGTCAAGTAAAAGTTATTTTCTATAAATCTCTGCTGCATGGTTTTTCTCCAAATAGTGTGCGAATCAGCAACAGTAGTATCAAAAACAGACCTTGCAGTAGTTTGAGTTGAAATCAGCTGTATAAGGGTAAATCCCTTCCATTTAGTTACAATCTCACAGTATCTTACAGTGCTCTGACAAATGTCTCGACTTCCCTGTGTTTTCGTAAAATCTCTGTGACTCTACATAAAAATTGACATGATTTGCTCTTGCTATAATGTCTTGTTTATATGTCAAACAGCCCAGAATAATCAGAGAGAAGATCAAAGTATATGGCATGTCTATTGTTTAAGTGAATGCCAAGTAGATATATACAAACAGTCCTATAGCTAATGTAATTGGCATTTCTTTTGAAAGCTGTAAGTGTCCAAGAGTCCTCTTATCTAACTCTCTGTTTGACAGCAAGGTTGGATTCTATAATAGGCTCATTATTGACTATGAAAGAAATGACTGTCAGAGGGTCTAGCCACAGCCCAGAGAACTGGAGAACGTTTGTTATGATAACTGTTAACCCAAAGGACTCTCCAAGGAACTGAATAATTTTTCTGCCTCACTTTCATTAAGTCACACCTTACCATCTTGTTTTCTACCAAACATTTGGTTTGAAATGTTATCTTTTATTTGATAGATTCTTCATGTTACTGTAGCTCTTCCCTCAGAAATCGGTCCTGGAGAAGAGCTATTTTAGAGACATTCTGATTTTGAAATTACTTAGTGTGAGGTATTTTTCTGCGCTTTTGAATACAGCATAATGTTCATTTTCCTCTCTGCACACCTTCCCCCTCTTTTCACAAATTAATGGGTTCATTTTTTGGATGTGACATAAATGTTTCTGATAAATGTAACAACCATCTGAAATGTCTGATTGGAGCATCCACAGAAACATAATAAGGCTCAATCAAAACATTGAAAATGTGGTTATGGTTCCACCAACCTATTGTAGATATGGGAAGGAGCATCACGTCTGACTGCAGAAAATACATTATTACAATACTTGTGATCTGAACTCACATCATAACCCTGAATAACATTAAATCCACACTCACTGTAAAAATAACCCTGCTTCCAACAAGATTATTTTTGTTATGGCATTGAACATAAATCTACGGAAGCCCTGAAGCCCAAGAAGTTATTTTTGCCCCGAGACTAAGTGTATCTCGTTTGAATGACTTAGTATCTCGTTCAAACAAGATAAACTTAAATCATCTGTAATTAAATTAAGAAAACATAAAGATATGATATAAAATATTTTTTTTTGCCCAGGGACTAAGTTTATCTCGTTTGAACAAGATACTAAATCATTCAAACGAAATAAACTTAGTCTCAGGGCAAAAATAACTTTTTTTTTGCCCTGGGCTTCATGGCTTCCGTACTAAACAACTATACCATGTAATAGAAACAATAGAATGACACATACAAAAGAGCATCCTAAAATGACCAATTTCTAATGGTCAACAGAAGATGTGTATAGGGCTCATACTGGGATGCAGGCAGACATTCAGAAAGAAATTTGAGCATTTCTCGTTTCCAGTTGTTTATCACCCATACACATCATACTGTAACGTGCAAATCATTTACTTCACAGGTCCACATTTTCTATATGTTAGTGTGATTTCATTCAGTTTTTTTTATCAATGGGTCAATGACTTTCTACGGTTATGTAGTCAAATCTTAATATTGTCACATACCTATGTAAAGTGTTAGCAAAGGTTCTAACATACTACTGGTAGATCGAATTGAGATCAAATTGCGGTTCAAAAACGAATGTGAAATATTCCTGGAACACAATATATGGTTTTCCATATAACATCTGGATTACGATTGGCTGTACACACACCAATGGTTCCAAGCTGTGAAATGGCAACATGACCACTAAATAAGCACTTTTAAAACAGGGAATGATCTGCAACCAATCAGATATCTCACTTGTTTTAGCCAATCACAAGAAGGCACCCTACGTGGGGGATTGTTTACTTATAAGCCAATCACATGAACGCTTTCATACAGCGCCGGGAGCCGCGAGTGTTTAACGAAGATTAACAATACTGATAAAAGGATAACTGATATCTCTGCCTAGCATTTTCTGCTCAAATTTCAGCAATGAAAGACATTACATTTGACTAGACATTTGAACATTTAAGTTGATTCACTCATGTAAAGACTAATAAAAATGTGTTGCTGCAACATACAGCTTCATAGTCATATTTTGTAATTATCTCCCGGGGAACATGTATGGAATAGTTCAGTGGTAGTGTCGCTGCCTAACGATCGGTAGGTTGCTGGTTCGAATCCTTCTGTCTGTTATTTTTTTATAATAATTATAGACATGTATAGACGTAAGCCATATTATTTTATTTCCTTTTACAGAGAGAAATCAACTGAAACCCATGTCTCTTTTACAGCTTGTTTGAACATTTACATTTAACACTTACAAACACTTATAAATGTTAAACACTTAAATATTTTTAATGTAACACAATTTACAGTGATAATTCAAACATGAATATTACATACACCGATCATCCATAACATTAT